>JASPKZ010004097.1:0-22563 GCA_030220185.1 Diploptera punctata | reverse complement strand
GTTGCAATTATTCACTAAGGTAACCTATTCGGAGAAATATGACATACTTACAAGAACTCTTTTCCTCCAGACATAACTGCGCTCTACACCATATGTCCATCACGAATCTTATTTTCATGGAGAGGAGAGTATATTCTACGAACAGATAGACGGCGTGGCCATGGGAAGTCCATTAAGTCCCGTAATAGCAATTTCTACTATGGAAAAATTTGAAAAACAGGCTTTGGAGAATGCAAACCTTAAGACCCCCAGTTTGGCTAAGATATGTGGATGACACCTTCGTTCATTTGGGAACACGGGGAGGAGAACTAATAAATTCAAGAAGCACATAAATGGGATTTGTCCCACATCCAATTCACCCTGGAAAGGAACATGACAACAGTCTACCGTTTTTGGATGGTTTGGTAATCCGAAACCAAGACATGACCACTTGACACAAGGTTTGCAGGAAAAAACTCACACAGACAGTACCTACACAAACAGTCTAACCACCATCTAGACAAAAACGCGGGATAATAAAAACCCTGGTTGAACGAGCCAAAAAGATTTCGGAACCACAGTATCTGCAAGAAAAAATCAATCATCTCCATGCAGCTTTTCTTACCAAGGATACAGTAAACAGATTTTCGTCGAGCCATAAATCCAAAGAAATATAGGCCCGAAAACGAAAACAAGGAAGGAGAAAAGGTGAAGGTTACCTACCTTATATCAAAACAACAACAGAGAAAATTGGACGATTATTAAAGAAAATAACACATAAGCAACAACCTACAAACAAACACAAAAATCAGCAATATACTGCGCCCACCAAAGACACAGGAGCATACCTTGAGTCATGACGGGTATAATAGTATCCCTCTGCAGTTGTGGAGAGGTGTACCCAATCGGTACAACAAAGAGAATGATCAACCACACGATTACAAGAACACATGAGACACTGCAGGTTAAATAAAACAAACTTGAAAAACGGCCCTTAGCGGGAACACTGTATACAACCAACCACATATTAAAGATTTGAAAGATACCCGGTATTATCACACACAATCACATTACTACACCAGACTATACAGAGAAGCCATAAAAATAACAAACATAATAAATTCCTTCAACAAAAAAGAAGAAAACCTTGAAGATAAACAAAATTTGGATCCCAGCACTGCTTAACACACGACAACGAAAGCTATGACTTCGGCACAACAACCATACAGCGCACACTCGGGCGCGCAGAAAACCTCCCCTCCCCCGGGTTTAGCTATAAACCAGAGAGACATGTTCCAACGACCTACCACCAGTCTGCAGGCCGACTGTTGAAGGAGTTCACAGAAAGCACGCAGTATCTCCTGATGATGCTACTACCGCGCAGTAGATGAAACGTCGAGTAAGAAGACACCAGACCACGGCCTATAAGCCCGGAAGACGAACCAAATATGGATCAAGACGCCGGCCGTGAAAGTCTACAATTATATATAAGCAACCTCTACGGGAAGGATGTGTTTCTTTCTATTCGGAAATTTGAAGAATTAAGAAAGAAAAAAGGACGCTTTCTGTGGCAATTTAAGCTTCCTCTTACGGTGCAGAGACACGGAAACTATCCCTAAATTTTACAATGCAAACATATCTTCAAAACAACAAAGGCTAAGAGGATATATGACGAATGGAACGGGCTCTACTTAGAGAACGTATTCATGATACTAGAAGAACATTAGGGTTGAATGACCTTGAACTACTTCGTTTACATCTAAAGCTCAGCAATATTCTCCCAAGAGAGACGGGGAGAAGGTGGACAACATCACATATCACAGCTTTTACCGAACCATAGAAAAGAACACTGAACGACAAAAACTAAAACACGCCAAATATCATTCAGTAAACAAAAATAAACCAACCCCAACTCAAGAGCAGTAGTAAATTTGACTGACCGGCAACTCAATGAAGAAGAAATTTCGGTTCTTGCCAAAGGAAGAAATTTTGCTGTAACACCTAAAACAGTAACCTATTGAAGACATCATAGCCAATGTAGAAGCCGGAATAAGACAGCTGCCTCTTCATCAGAGTGAGGAAATAAGGGGCGAAGTGTCCCGCATTCTCCGTAAAAGCAAACCACCTACGAGCAATTTATCAAGAAAAGAAAAAGAATCTTTACAAACTTTAAACTCAGACAAAGATATCATCATTCTCCCTGCAGATAAAGGAAATGCTACCGTCATCATGGAAACCGAGCAATACAACCAGAAAATACAGCAGCTTTTAGATCCAGGGACATACAAGATTCTTAAAAATGATCCCACAGCAAGGGTTCTACGTAAATCTAATAAACTCATCAAGATTTCCTCACTGGATGAAGACATTAAACATAGATTGTGCAAATCAGAAGCATTGCCACCTAGATTGTATGGATTACCTAAGATACACAAGGAAGGAACACCACTCAGACCTATTGTTTCGGCCATTGGTTCACCTACATATGAACTTGCCAAGTATCTCGCCTCACTGCTGAAACCATATATTGGTAAAACCGATACTTTTGTAAGAGACTCCACACACTTCATTGAAAAAATAGACACTATGAAACTCAAGCCGAATGACATAATACTAAGCTTCGATGTGGTTGCATTATTCACTAAGGTACCTATCGGAGAAACTATGACATACTTACAAGAACTCTTTCCTCCAGACATAACAGCGCTCTACAACATATGTCTCACAGAATCTTATTTTCAATGGAGAGGTATATTCTACGAACAAATAGACGGCGTGGCCATGGGAAGTCCATTAAGTCCCGTAATAGCAAATTTCTACATGGAAAAATTTGAAAAACAGGCTTTGGAGAATGCTACCTTAAGACCCACAGTTTGGCTAAGATATGTGGATGACACCTTCGTCATTTGGGAACACGGTGAGGAGGAACTAGATAACTTCAAGAAGCACATAAATGGGATTTGTCCCAGCATCCAATTCACCCTGGAAAAGGAACATGACAACAGTCTACCGTTTTTGGATGTTTTGGTAATCCGAAACCAAGACATGACACTTGGACACAAGGTTTACAGGAAAAATACTCACACAGACAGATACCTACACAAACAGTCTAACCACCATCCTAGACAAAAACGCGGGATAATAAAAACCCTGGTTGAACGAGCCAAAAGGATTTCGGAACCACAGTATCTGCAAGAAGAAATCAATCATCTCCATGCAGCTTTTCTTACCAATGGATACAGCAAAACAGATTTTCGTCGAGCCATAAATCCAAAGAAATATAGGCCCGAAAACGAAAACAAGGAAGAGATAAATGGTAAGGTTTACCTACCTTATATCAAAACAACAACAGAGAAAATTGGACGATTATTAAAGAAATACAACATAGCAACAACCTACAAACCAACACAAAAAATCAGCAATATACTGCGCCCAGCCAAAGACACTAGAGATCCTTTGAGTCATGCCGGTATATATCGTATCCCGTGCAGTTGTGGAGAGGTGTACATCGGTACAACAAAGAGAATGATCAACACACGATTACAAGAACACATGAGACACTGCAGGTTAAAACAAAATGAAAAATCGGCCGTAGCGGAACACTGTATGAACAACCAACAACATATTATAAGATTTGAAGATACCCAGGTATTATCACAAACATCACATTACTACACCAGACTATACAGAGAAGCCATAGAAATATACAAACATAAAAATTCCTTCAACAAAAAAGAAGAAACCTTGAAGATAAACAAAATTTGGATCCCAGCACTGCTTAACACGACAACGAAGCCTATGACTTCGGCACACAGCAATACAGCGCACAACTCGGTGCGCGCAGAAAACCTCCCCTCCACCCGGGGTTTAGCTATAAACAGAGAGACAGTTTCCAACGACCTACCACCAGTCTGCAGCCGACTGTTGAGGAGTTCACAGAAAGCACGCAGTATCTCCTGATGATGTCTACCGCAGCAGTAGATGAAACGTCGAGTAAGAAGACAACCAGACCACGGCCTATAAGCCCGGAAGACGAACCAAATATGGATCAAGACGCCGGCCGTGAAAGTCTACAATTATGTATAAAGAATAGTTGCAAAATAGTACGAAACATTGTTCATTCTTCATTAAGTGTATCCAGCTGCACACTTATGTCTCCTGTAAACCTAACTGATCATTTTTCCATAACTTGCATTGTTGTACACGCAGCCTATGTGGACATTTCTTAGTTCCTTGTTTACCTAACATAACAATAACAAGGTTAACCCATCAAAGTGAGGTTGTATATCAATAGAGGGAAAAGAAATAGATGTGAACCCCTAGCCCTCGAATACTCTAATATCATCAGGGATGAAGAAAACAAGAGGTCAGTCAAGGAAAACTGGATAGGAAAGTTAACCCGTTGGGTGGGCGTTCCGTGAATATCCGTCTCAAGAAAGCCTTCACTCGGTGGGAGTTACGGATATATCCAACGAAATATATATTATTTTTTTTATAAATTATTTGGCGATGCAGGAACACAAAATTTTGAAGATCTGTTCTGTATGGGTATGACATCTAGTGTGATTTTTTTCAACCCCCTTTGACCGGTCTCTTAACAGTTTCTTATTACGAGAGTTAAAATCACATCTCATGTATGCGCGCAAGAACGGACTAACATATATCGGTAACTGGCCAGCTATATAACATTCATGATAAAATATTATTCACTAGACGTGTTCAGAAAAAAAAAACAGACATCATCTGTTTGCTCAACATAATATATCTTTCAACTCAGATTAGCCTTAAACCTTAATGCAAGAACGGTCTAAGTTAATGAAAAAATAATAACTCTGGTACAGTTTCTTGTAACTTCTCATTCACACGTTTAAATGAGAGGTCTGTCTTTTATCACATTAGAAAAATATTGCACAAACATTCAATTGGGGTTGCTAACTTTTACCCTCCATTCTCCAGTCTTGAAGTAACTAGTTCAAACGTCTTATTTCGCTCTAGTTTTTTTTTTTTTCACTTCATCATATTTTTTTATAAGCTACTTACAATTTACTGAAAATATGAGTGTTTTCTAAAATGAAGTTATGTAGCATTCATAATACTAACAACAATAATAACCAGTGACTTCTCAACACACCAGTGTTCAATAACGCCACTGATAATATCTGATGACGTCAATAATCACTATTACTACAATAAAATACTACTAATTGTACGGATATATATTTTTACGGTATATTAAAGATCTAAACATAAAAAAAAAATGTGATTATTTGTAATAACTCAAAACTGACAGTATTTAGTAACGCCACTGGTCATATGTGTCGTAAAATTGTAATATTTACACAGTGTTAAAAGAGATTGTATATTTACATTATAAACTTCGGAGTAAATTGCCAATATAAATTAATTAATTTATTTATACATATATCCTAAATGCTTAGTTTATATCGATGTAAGAATTGAAACAACGCCACTGATGACAGACACCATGTAAGGCCAGAGTTAACATTTATTGCATTTAAGAGATTTGCATGCTTTTTAATATTCATTACATGTAATATAAATAATGTTTTCCAAATTACTTTAAATTGAACACGAGAAGACACTTGTGCCGTTTTTGTACTAAAGTTGAAAAAAATAAAAATATGAAATTTCGATTAAAAAATATGACCATATGAAAGAGAATGGTTGTTTTGTATAATATTTGATGGATATGTTACAAATGTTTACTCCCTGTATTTTTTATAATATTTTAAATTAAAGGAAGAAAAGGCTCCCCACAGAGCTGTAGAACTGCACTAGCTAGGTCCCCAGTTAAGGGGTTAAAGAAGGAACTGGTATATGAAAAAGAAGAAATATCAATTTGGTCAAAAGCTCAGTGCTTATAGCCCTTCCTTTCATTCACCACGCATAAGCATGATTACTAATAGCTGCACTAAGCTCCTGTCCAGGTGGTTCGTTCAAGCCTTCAATGGACGGAATTAAATGGTCGGCTGAGGTAACTTATCTATGTCCCACAATTATCCATGCAACATTCTTATGCCACTGTTGCACTAAACACTTTTTATAATAATTTTTGTACTATTTTAAACATTTTGGAACCATTTTATAAACATTTCTTACGATTTATAAATATTTATATAATTACGTGAATATTGTGAATCGAGTTCTACAGATGCGGAATTTCTTAATGTAACATCTGCTAGATGGCTATCAAATCAGTGTTACCTAAATTTGCAAATAATTCCAAACCATATTTTAAAAAATTAACTTCATTTTGTTAGATTCTGATGGGACAAGTTAGTGTACATTAAATTAGTTTATAGTCTATTAAACAGTATGCATGTAATTTATTTTGTTAGGTTAGAAAACGGGAAGTTGGTTTACGTCCATTTTTTTAGCATTTGGGAATTTATTCCAATAGCTGGTAATACCAACTTCAGATCCATCTACTGGAAGCTACATTAACCATTACAGCAACTCCTGCAACTTGCGCATGTGCACTAAGAATTCATGTGGTCTCGTCCCTGTGAAACGTTATACAATTACAATTGGTGAAAGTGTGTAGTGCAACAGTGGCATAAGAATGTTGTATGGAAAACTGTCAGTGACAAATACTAGATTTGAGCCCAATTCTTTCCCCTTTAAAAATCCAGTCTTTAGTCATTCCAAAATCCTTGTGCATGTTGGAACAGCAGAGCACTGAAGTGACTATATAGTTGAGAAATTAGAAAAAAAAATGCAATAATGACAAGAAAAAGTTTAAAATATGTTCAATATGGCAGTTAACCCTTAAATTGGCAAAATACAAATTTCTTTTGTTAGTTATTTGAATGTGGCAGACCGCAGTTAAAACAGAATCTCGTATTAGGTATATTGTGTAATTACACACACATTTAAGTGGTTTCTTTTTGTTCGTTATCCTCTGATTTAAAATATTAAATTAATTGAACCAACTGATGTATCCAAAAGGATAGATTACAAATTTAAGGTTTATAAGAGTAAAACTTGTGTTAGATACGACAAATGTACTCACCCCCTTAAGATCGGTAATCTTTAACTTGTTCCCTGTCGCGACATCTTTTGCACAGGAAGGAAGATCATCCGTATTTAGCAAAACTTGGCTAATCTCCCCGCCCACATTAATTTCTAAAATTTTTATTTCTCTCTTCTGATACCTGCAACAAAAAAACACACACATTTGGAGAAACAGCAGTTTAACTTACTCAATATATTTTCTGTTCTATAGAACAGAGCGTATGCACCAGAATTTATAGAGCCAGCGATAACCCAATATAGATTATCATCCTTACCTAGTGGATTATCGCTGCTCGCCACAAATTATCAATATCATACTAAAGTTTATACAGCTTTCACTAGATGGCAGCACATTGCTGTGATATTTAAACGACCAATCTTTGCAATAAATCCCCAAATCTATTTTAAAGAAATATATTAATAATATTCAAATTCCCAAACATTTATTAAAAATGGATGTACACTAACTTATCTCTTTGTAACATTGTTGCAACCAGCGAGAAGAGAGAAAATCATAGACTAAGTAATATAGCAGTCAGCATCACAATATTGTCTAACAGTGTCATATTGTTAGTGTTTTGCATATTTAATTAAGTATATAAGTTCACAACCATAAATGGAAAAACAAGAGTAAGTTAAACTGCTGTTGAGCCTACACTTGTGTCCGAACTATCAAACAGTTCTTATCTGATCTTGAATGGTTTGAGGCAGTGGTTAAGGGCACCCAGTACTTACATGGATTAAAAAAAAACTGATTTTTCTCTTTTTTCTTCAAATAATCCACTAAGATCTGTATTATTGTTGTATAACATGTTGTTGTTGTTGTTTTCAAATGCTGGGCCTTGGCACCGAAGCCATTAGCGTTCTTGCTCTCCAATATTTCTCTATTGTGGATCCAACAGGTAATACTTCACAGGTTTGTAGGTGTTCTTCATTCATTTCTTCGTCTTTATTGCATAGAGGACAATTTGGATTCGTGTAGATTCCTATTTTATATAAATGTTTGGCTAAATAGTCATGTTCTGTAAGCAGTCTAAATGTTGCTACTGTAGTTTTACGTGGAAATTCTGGAATAATATCTGGCTTCTTTACTAAAATATTCCATTTTTTGTCTTTGGCTTTATTACATAGGTCTTGGTTTTGTTTGATTTTATATTTGTTTTTAACTATTCTTTTTATGGATGTGAAAGGTAAGCTTTTAGTAGTATTCTGAATTAAATTGGAGCCTTTTTGGCAAGAAAATCAGCAGTGTCATTTCCAGCAATTCCACAATGTGCAGGTATCCATTGCAATTGAATTCTTTTCTGTAGTTTTTGGAGTTGTTGAATCATTTTGTAGCACTCTTTAATTTGTATTGACTTCATTTTGTGTGAATTTATTGCATATATTGCTGCCTTAGAATCAGAGAGTATGACCGCATTTTGAAATTTATTTATTCTGTATAGTAATTGTTGGAGTGAAATATGAATAGCCGTTACTTCTGCATCAAAATTTGTTGTGTGGTATCCTGCTGGTTGATAAAATGAAAATAATGCACATGTAATTCCTGATCCTGAGTTGTTATCAATAGTAGATCCATCTGTGTAGACATGTAACCATTCTTCTGGTGGATATCTCTTATTCACAGCTTCTAATGCTAGAGCTTTTAGTACAAGTGTGGGAGTTTCAGATTTTGTAACTGGTTCTTCTAGATTTAGCTGAATGTTAATTGGTTCAAAAGTAAGAGGGTTATCTCTGATCAAAATATTTTCTTTAGATTTAGGAAGATTCAAATCTGTTTTTATTTCCATTACTTTGGACAAGAAACTTGTTTGTGGTTTTCAACTTGCTTGGTTGTAACTGCCTTTTTTCCCATTTTGTTGTTGTTAATCGTAACATTTTCTCATGTTGTGTTATTGCCTGTTCCTCTAAAGTTAGACATATTGGAGGGTTCTGAGTTAGTGCTTGCATTGCTGCGATTGGAGTTGATTTTGCTGCGCCAGTTATAAGCCGTAAAGCCTGATTTTGGCATACTTCTAGGCGATTCAGGTTCGAGTTATTTGCTGTTGATTATTACCTCCCCATTGTATAGTAGTATTGGCTTGATGAATGTTTTGTATGTGGTGTTCAGAGTCTGGCGATTACTGCCCCACTTTGCTCCGGCTAATCTTTTTAAGATTGAGAATCTTTTCGTTGCTTTGTTTACTACTGCTTCAATGTGTTTTCTCCATGATAATTTTGAATCAAAAATTGTTCCTAGATATTTTGTTTCATTTGTTTGTCTCAGATTTGTTTTCTTGAACTGTAGATTTAGTTTTGGAATTTTTTTCTTCAAGCTAAATATTTGAAACGTTGTTTTGTCTGTATTAATGGCCATTAAATTGTTGTGGGTCCACTTTTCTAGTAGGTTAAGAGCCTTTTCCATAGATGATTTAGATTTTTCTATTTGTGAGGAAGATGTCCACATAATCATGTCATCTGCAAAAAGAGCTGTCTTTATTTCTGTGTTTGATATAGCTGGTGGCAGATCGTTGATGTTGTATAACATTAGTTTGTCAATTTTAGACAGTTAAACCCATAAAAATGTATTTTTATAAATGGCGTCTCTGTGTTCTGCTAATGTGTACTTTTTTTTTTTTTTGCATTTCTCTGTAACTTGTATTTTTTTCATATTTTGGTAGACTTTTCTCTGAACCATGAAATATAGGAGAATAATTTTTGGCTTGGATATGCAGTTTAAAGAGTTCTATGATAATAAGATAAATTTATCTTTGTGCTATAGATATTGTTTGAAATTAAAAAAAAAAGTATGCAAAAATTTCAATAAAAGAAATTTTCATCTTTGAATTTTTTTTAAATAAATCACAATCCATATCTAAACACAAGCAAACCTTATTATTATCTTCTTCTTCTTCTTCTTCTTCTTCCTTCCAAGTATTAGGCCAAGGCCTGTTACGATCCTATAGAAAATTTTCCCTCCGGCGTTTCATAGGAGGGCCCAATGATCTTCGTCCTCTTGGTATATAATTATAAACCTTCCGGGAAATTCTCTTATAAGACTTGAAAGCATAATAATAGTCCCTTTGATTGGTTGCTGGCCAAAGGAAGGCAAGACCAGTGATGGGGCTGCCATCTTATAGCCTCTGGTCAGGCTTTTCTGGAGAAGAAAAGAAAATAAAGGAAAGAAGAAATGGAATAAAGGAAAGAAGAAATGGAAGAAAGGAAAGACTCCCTAGCCCTCGGATGCCCTAATAGCGTCAGGGTCGAAAAAAACAAGAGTTAACCAAGAGAGGTTGGATAGTAAAGTTAAAAGAGTGCAATACACAAGTAAGTGGATGAAATGTTTTGCTCAGCTTGGGCACCTTGTGGTCGCCATCCACATATCCCCCAGATGAGGACCCCTGAGGAAGCAAACCTTATTATTGTCAAATGAACTGTGGACAATAACATACTAAATTTGGAAACAATTGGATAAGTAGTTTTTGAGAAAACTGTACAATACTTTTAAGAAGTTGGAGTTTTTATTTTCATTTTCTTGTATTTTAAATTACTCACGAAGAAATATGTGTAAAAAGTTAACCAGAGTGTCATTATGTTCAGGAAGACTTGTTTAATTAGTGACATAATTTTCATGCACATAACTTAAGAATAAGCTGAAAAAATTATTCCTGTATGTTGCATATTATTTTAACCAAATTGCAAGGAAATTAGTACCGAGTGCCCTTAAGGCAAGTTGCCTTGATGCTGAGCTATGGGACTGCTTTGGGTCTCCATAGGGGAACAAATTTTCTCATGGAATTTCGGTCAGTATGAGCGGTACCCACCCAGCATCGTGAGGCATTTGCTTAGCTACAATAAGTAGTGACTCCAGGTTGAGAAGACCAGTCATAGGGGGAACTTAGGATACCTGACCCATGGCCTCTTTCTCATAGTAGGGGTATTTTGGATGCAGGTGTCTCTACCACTGTAAGCCCTTGGTACCCTCTCTCATTTACTTAGAAAGAAATTACATTGTTTACTGAGATTAGTGAAAGAAGGGAAAAAATGTGTTTTGTGCTGTCATAAGTAAATTTTGGGTGATTTAATTTTCATCAGTCTACATTTGTTTACTTCGAGGTAAGAAACTTAGTATTATTTCTTGTTATTAGTAATGTATCTCACACAATGTTTTATAGTAGATGCAGTGGATTATGTGTATGAACTCAGTGCAGGGATACTTGACCCATATTTGATATATGTAAATAAAAAGTTTTAGATTCCAGATACCACATCTCCACAAAAGCAAAGAAATTATGAAAGAGCCAGTTAAGAAAGTTTTAGTTACTGGTGCCCTAAATACAATTGCAACAAAAAACAAAATGGCATTAATGAGAATACTTTGTGGATATATGTTATCGCCTCACTATGATGGTTATCCAGTGGGTCACTTTGTTTCTCCGCAATTGTTATATATAATTGAACCGAAAGTGTGATTTTCGGTTCGTAACATCAGAACCGTTATCCTCCTTTAACTGAAAGATTCGTGAACTGTGCCAATATCCCTTCTCTATGCATCTACCACCACTCTCCTTTCTACCTCTCCTATTGCGCTGTTTGTACTGCGCATCTCCCCTTCTACCTCGGAATGCTCAAATACAATATGCACATTCAGAACATTATCATTCGATCGGAACATTTAGTTGGAACTATGTCGTCTGGAGCACGAGAGTGGCGTCTTTTGAGTTTTTGGTCCGGAGGACCAGGGAAAGCCACCCTGGCTTGGACTGAGTGTATGTGTGAATTTGTTTGAGTGAGTTATGATATTTTTTTGATGTTAATGATTATTAATTTGTTTTTTCTTTTAAATTCAAGAATGATCAATATTTATATTTTATTATATTTTTCCTATACTTCAGACGTCTTGTTTATATTAAACATCATTTTTATATACCTCATGTTTAATGTTCAAATTATTTATGTGCTGCAAGCTGCTGTTCGGTATATTCCCGTACATAAGCTTACTTATGTAGGAGATCATACAAGCTTCCTTTTTTTTCCGTCTAGCTTTCATGGTTAATAATAATAATAACAATAACAATAACAATAACAATAGCAATAGCAATAACAGCAATAACAACAATAACAACAATAACAATAACAATAATAATAATAATAATAATAATAATAATAATAATAATGATACACCCAGTTTAGCTAAATATCATAGATTACTCAAGTGTTTTAGGATCAATTGTTGATTGATGTTTAAGTGTTTGGAAAAGAAAGATGAATCAATCTTTGCTTCTTATGGGCCCGGGCAAAGGCTTTTGAATAATAACCCTGATTGTTATGAACTCAAGGCTAATATATACAATGGAAACAAAAGACGATACACGGTGGCGCAATAAAGGGTTTACTAAAATTATAAGGCGCCACAAAATAAAATACAAAGAAGCCAACTACTGCCACTATAATAATTCCGCATGTTAAGCATTGTCGCGCGGCACCCACCTTTATATAAATGGACAACCATCATAGTGAGGCAATAATAAAAAGATTTGGCAGACCAAATACAAGAAGGGAAAAGAAAAGTTGAAGAAAAAATTCGTAAAAATTATTTTCATAAAAAACAAAAAAAGGAAAATGGTAATTCGGTAGGACTTCAGAAATGAAGTTGTGAATCTGATCTGAAACCTGTTCAGAGTGATTTAGAATTAGAAATGAACGATGAGACACAAGTCATAGAGCAATAGTTCCAAGTCTAAATTAAATGATTGTGAAATGTTGTCAGGTTTGTGGGCCAAGTTAGCGAAGTTTGTTCTGAAATGTACGGGTTCAAGAGTCAAGTGACCAGAATGTGAAAATGTTCCTTAGGTTGATCCAAAGCAAATTAAATTTTTAATTGGAGTCTCTTGAATTTATAACAAAAAACAATAGAATTTTAAACTTCAGTTTGAATTTCTCATTAAGTAGGTTTAATAGTTACATTTTTGTTAATGTTACATAATAAATGCAATTTCACTATCATAGCAACTAACCACTTTAATGTCATCTCTGTTTTAGCATTATTTGAAAATAATTAGACATGGGTTAAGTATCCCTAACTTCAGGGTTACTTGACCCTTTTGCACACACAAGGAAAATTAAAATGTTGCACATTTCGATGTGAGACTTGTTTATATTGCAATGAGGATTTGATTATAGTATGCAATGATGCTATTCAGTATCTTTTTCGCTCCATTAAAGTATTTCCCCCCTAACATGCTGACCACATGTCACCCCTACTCTGTGATTAACGCATGTGGATGTGAGGCTAGCAGCCGGCTGGTAGGCCTGTCACGCCATGGCGTTGGAGAATTATACAAGAGATGATTAGAAAACATTAGTTGTTGAGGATAGGGGTGTATGAAAGTAAGTGTTCAATAGTTCTACAAGACCTCGACTTCCAGAGTAATACCTTAGTTACCCACTAGGTGTCTCAATGAGACAACATGACACTCCCACTAGCCTCTTGTATCCATACAGGAATCATCGGGTATATACATACCATTTGAATGAACCTATTTCCAATTTCCTGTAAAACATTTAGTTTGAGAGAAGACAAACTGTTTCAATTACCAGCATAAGATGGGGCAGTCACTACAGCACATTCAATTAAGACTTAAAGTTATGTTTACCTTTACCAAGAATTTCCTAAGTTCTATTGAACCATAGTGAACACTCGTGAATGTTTCCACTAGATGGTGGACACGTGTGAAGTCAGTATGACCAACTTTCACAAACATTTATTAGAAATGGATGTACACCAAATTCCCCCCTTCCAAAATAATAAAATAAATTACATGCACATTATTTAATGAAGTGTATAGTAATCTGGTATACACTAACTTGTTCCATCGGAACATCAATTTCTTAAAATATATTTCAAATGTTAGTCATTCTGATTTCACAGATATCTCCACCATCTATCAGAACTTCCCTCAAGTGGTTTCATGAGCACACAATTCTTCAGAACTTTGAAGATAAACAAATATTTGCAAAAGAATGCTATATATGTATAGTTGCAAAATGTTTATATAAAGATTTATTAAACATACTGTGTACACTATAATACAATTACTGGAAGTTATTGTCATCTGCATAGAATTTTAGAGGCTTTCTTCTTGCTATGCAGTCAATAAGATGGTATTGTTGACATTTCTGGTCACATAGCTTGCAGAGGCACTGGTTCGATGCAAGGTGGAACCCTTTTATGGTACATACTCTGTAGTGGAATCCATGTGTGGCGGTCCTCGTGAACACGTGTCTTAGGGGGAAGTTTGGTTCCTTCCATTCTTCGGTGTTCATCGCTGGGGACAGGAAGAATCCACGGTCTATATCCTCTGCTTTTTCTTCTCTCTCTCTCTCTCTCTCTCTCTCTCTCTCTCTCTCTTATGTGTGCTTCATAGGCTGGGGTGTGTGGCAGGTTACATTTTAACACTATTTCTCTGATGAAGTCAGTCTTGGTTAGATGGTATATGAGTCGGGAGCTCGTTGACCTTGAAACCCTAAGTACTCTCCGGAGGTAGGCAATTTTGACCATATCCAGTCTTTTCAGATTTGCTATGGTTAACCGAGTCCAGAATGTGGTGATTGCATAGCACGCTATTGGTGATATCTTAATATGAAATAGTCTTATAGCTGTTTCGATTGACAGCTTTTCGACATTTCGAATGTCAAATGTGGCCTTTATTGCTGAGTTGCATCTTTCCTGGATGTGCTTGGTGAATGATTTTCCTGTAACATTAGACCGAGATACTTGTAGCAGTTGGCTAATTCTAGTTGGGCATTTCCATACTTGAATTTGTCATCCTGTTTACGTTTCCTCCTTGTCTAAATTTCATAATCTTAGTTTTGCTTGTGTTAACTTTTAGTTTGTTCCTGTGCGCCCAGTTGTGTAGTTTATCCAGGTTCGTCTGAAGAGCTACTTTATTTTTGGATAGGATGACTATATCATCTGCATAGAGGAGGATGGTGATGCTACTACGTCAAGTTTAGCAAGAGGAATGGGCTATGAGGATCCCCTTGAAGCACTCCATTGTTTGTATTATGTGATCAGATTGGGTAACTTTGTCATTTATGGTTAGTAGGTTGAAAACCAGTATACTTTAAATTAGTTTCAAGAAAGGTGCAAAATGTTTAAATAGTACAAATGTTGGTACAGATGCAAATAAGTACATAGAGCGACAGTATCTAACCTAGACTTCATCATTACCCAATGTAAGGCACTAATGTTAATTGTGTGTTTCTCGAATAATTTATCATATTTATACTATAATTATCACTATTATGGAACAAACTGCACTTAAACTAGTGTGAAATATTTACAAAGTCCTATAGAACAACAGTGTGCATGTGCCCAGAGTTTATAGAGCCAGCGATAACCCACAATTGAACCACATATTGATTATCATCCTAGATTACTATCCATCACTATCAAATTTAAATGACCAATATTTGCAATAAATCTCCAAATCTATGTTAAAAAAATTAAAATTACTAAACGTTTATTAAAAATGGGTGTACACTTACTTTATCACTCCCTAATGCTGATCCAAGCAGCGATAACCCAAAACAGCGATAGAAAATCATAGACTAAGTAATATACTCTGTGGAGAAAATAGCAGCATCACAATATTGTCTAACAGTGTCATAATATTGTGATTTGCATATTTAAATAAATACTTCAGAATTGTCTAATAATGTTATAAAAATTGTTTGAAAAAGTTTAAAATATTAAATAATGTTAGTAAATACAGAAGAAGAGCTATAGTTTACAACAATATAACTGAAAAATCAAGCGCTAGTAGAAGTGCAGTTGAGATAAACAAATACTTCAAAATTGTGTGTATAATGTTATAAAAATTGGGCTGAGGTCCATTAATTCGCGCACACAATTTTACACTTACATTCTTATGCTACTGATGCACTAAACACTTTTCAACCATTTATAATAATGTTTCGTACTATTTTAAACACATTGGAACCATTTTATAAACATTCCTTACGATTTTTAAATATTTATAAATTACGTGAAATTTGTGCACAGATTTCTAGAGATGCGGAAATGCTTCATGTAACATCCGCTACGTGGCTCTCAAATCGGAGTTACCAACATTTGAAAATAATTTCAAACCATATTTAGTGTTAATGTACGTCAAATTAGTTTATTAAATAATACGCATGTAAATTGTTTTGTTACATTAGGAAATGGCAAGTTAGTTTACGTCCATATTTTAGCATTTGGGATTTTATTCCCAAAGTTGGTAATGCCAACTGCAGAGCCATCTACCAAAGCTACATTAACCATTACAGCAACTCGCACTGTGATTCTGTGAAAGTTAGAAGAATTCATGTGCACCAAATACTGGACAAAAATTGTTTGAAAAAGTTGAAAATAATGGCTCAACTGCGCTTCTACTAGCATTTGATTTTCAGTTATATTGTTGTAAACTATAGCTCTTCTTCTGTATTTACTAACATTATTTAATATTTTTAATTTTTTCTAACAATTTTTATAACATTATTAGACAACTTTGAAGTATTTATTTAAATATGCAAATCACAATATTATGACACTGTTAGACAATATTGTGATGCTAACTGCTATTTTCTCCACAGAGTGTATTACTTAGACTATGATTTTTCTATCGCTGTTTTGGGTTATCGCTGGTTGGATCAGCGTTAGGGAGTGATAAGTAAGTGTACACCCATTTTTAATAAAATGTTTGGCAATTTTAATATTATTAATATATTTTTTAACATAGATTTGGGGATTTGTTGCAAATGTTGGTCATTCAAATTTCATTGCGACCGATAGTAATCGAGGATGATAATCGATATGTGGTTCGATGTGTGTTATCGCTGGCTCTATAACGTGTTTGCGCATGCACACTGTTGTTCTGTATGACAGAAAATATTTCACGTTAGTTTTAAGTGCAGTTTTTCCTAAAATAATTAAATGATGTTAGTAAATACAGAAGAAGAGCTATAATTTATAACAATATAACTGAAAAATCAAGTGCTAGAACAGAAGTGTCCATTATTACTATTGTTTTTATTATAATTGTATAAAATGTTTGTACATGAAATTTCCATTGCAACATTTAATGTATTTAATTCTTTATAATTAGTACAGTCTGTATATAATCTATATTATCAAATATGTACTGTGCTGGTTGAGTGGAAGAAAAGGTCTTATGGCCTTAACTCTGCCAGAATAAATAAATAATTATTATTATCACAACAATGTAGTACGAACACATCGCGGTGAACATATAAATAAGACAGACAGCGGACAGAATTGCCAGTCTCAAGACAACCCTTGAGGATGCCAGACACAGTCTCTGGCGAAACATCGGGGAACTACAAGCCTCACGACCACGGCCTACAGCCCGAAAATCTTCTTCAAGATCATCATAGCATCTCCGGCCGTGAAAGTCTACGTGAATACATTTTCCTAAGAACTTTATTCTCAAATACTTATAATATTCTTTCCTCCCTTAAAGTAAGAGTCCTTGTTTCGCATCCATATAATATAACTGGTAGAATAATAGTTTTATATTTTTTCAGTTTAAACGTTTTTTGAAAGGAGTTGGGACATCAAGAGACTCTGCAATGCATAATAGCACGCATTTCCAGAATTGAATCTATGTTTAATTTCTTTGTGCATCTCATTCCTGTTTGTGATTATTGTTCCTAGGTATTTGAATTCCGCCACTTCATCAAAATTTCCCTCATTTGTCATTAGCTGTCCATTTCCATTATTTAATGAATTTCTATGTGTGACCATATATTTAGTTTTATTGATATTTTACTTCCAGTCCTAATTTCTTAGTGTTACTCAATAGTGTGTGCTGTTGGCCTTTAGTATCTCCTCGCTATCGGCCAGTAGTACTACATCATCAGCATAAACTAACAGCTTATTAATACCATTAATTTGTAAGCCTTCCTCATTCTCTAAAGATTTAATGGCATGCTCTAGTACAAAATTAGATAGTAGAGGGGATAGTGCATCTCCTTGCTTCAAACCTATTCTGGATTTCAAAAGTGTCCGAAAACTGTTTGCCTACACGCACCCTACTCTTTGTTCCATTTAGACACATTCGTATAAGTCTAACTAACTTTTTAGGAATTCCAAACTCCAGCAGGATACTATATAACTTCTCCCTCGTAATTGAATCATATGCTTTTTTGAAGTCAACATATAGTTGATGTGCAGTACCATTATATTCCCTTTTCTTTTCTAAAATCTGTCTTATACTAAAAATCTGATCTGTTGTAGACCTGTTTCTTCTAAATACACATTGATGATCTCCTAGAATGTCGTCAATATAGGGAATAAGCCTGCTTACTAATATATTTGTTAGAATTTTGAACGAAGTTGAAAGTAATGAGATGCCCATGTAGTTGTTGCAATCAGTTTTATCTCCTTTCTTATAAATTGGTACAATAATTGATTCCTTCCATTCATCTGGAAGAGCTTCTTTTGGCTCAACTGCACTTCTACTATCTCAAATTTTTTTCTGTTATATTGTTGTAAACTATAGCTTTTGTTCTGTACTTACCATCATTTTCTAATATTTTTAAAACATTTTTTATAACATTATTAGACAATTTTAAAGCATTAATTTAAATACGCAAATCGCAATATTATGAGACTGTTGAATCTAACTGCTATTTTCTCCACAGAGTATATTACTTAGTCTATGATTTTTCTATCGCTTTTTTGGGTTATCGCGTGTTGGATCAGCGTTAGGGAGTGAGAAGTAAGTGTACACCCATTTTTAATAAACGTTTGGTACTCACTTTGATGTTTGCGGGTTATCATTCAATGATAACGTTATCGCTGCTACTTTTAACTGCTACCGTGTATTCGCAGTTTGCAGTTTTGAGATAGTGTAAGTGCAGCTTTTCCCTTCTTCTTCCCAAATCATACTAAGCAACCAGCGTATCTTGTCCATCAATTTTTCTCTCCCTGATTTTATCAGTTCTGCTGGGATCTCATCTGAACCTGATGCTTTATACATCTTCAATTTTTCAATCGCCATTTCAACCTCTAATGCACTTGGTTCTGCGGTCTGTAAATTATCCTCCTCAATGTCCTGTTCTGTATGTACATTTAATAGCTGATTAAAGTAACTTTTCCATCTCCTGGAATCTGCAATCATATCCCCATTTTCATTCCGAATTATGTTTGTTCTAGCCTGAAAGCCTTTCTTCTCTATACTAATCCCCTGATATAATTCTCTAATGTTCCTATTTTTTGCATTCATTTCAAGATCATTAATCGTCTCTCTCAAATATTCCCTCTTTTTACTCTTTATAAAACGACATAAAGAGAACCTTGTCACCTACTAATTATAATGCAGACTTAAAATTGTATGTAAGTCACTTTTGCATTAATCTCTAACGTAAACCCCATTATTGCGTGTCAATTATTTATAGCAGTTTTGTTCCAGGCTTATTGTAATTTGTATAGAAAAACAGTATCTAGAGACGTTACACACTTTATGGTTAATTAAAAGGTCAGCATACCGTATTCAATTATGGAGAATTTAATTAAAACAAGAGGGAAAAAAATCGTAATACAATGAAATCTAAACAAAGACAAGGATAAAAAAATATATATATATTATTATAAGTAAACTATTATTGAACTTACCTAAAAATGTGGCTTATGGCCAAAACTTCTCCCACTTTTTCCATAATACTCGCACCAGGGATTACAATGGGATGCCACGGCTGGTACAGAGTCATCTACAATTGGTAACGTAACTACGTTATGTGGCGTCCGTAGCTCAATCCCGGTGGCGCCTTTGGTCGTTGTAGCAGAATTTAAAAGTAAAAAACAAATGCAAATTGCGAGGCGCAATACATGCATCCCCGTCAGCCATCGGTTCTCTATGTTCTCTATGGTCAGCCATTACGTTATTAATGAATTTTATCTGTCATTGAAACAACGAAAATGCTTTTGAAATGTTGTGCACCAAGGCTGCAAGAATTATATTGGAAGAGGCAAACCACTTTTCTGCTTCACTCGAGAACTTAACAGGTATTTATTTGTATTATATGAATATTGTATATATTCAAAATATTATTTTAAAAAATCTGTTGTAACAGTTCAGACATTTTGAAACATTTATTTACAATATATGTATATTTCGAAAGTTGAAATATTGAGTTAAAATTACTTGTTTTGGTATTTAAAAATAAGTTTTTGTTTAATTCGTATGTGTGCCATATTTAATATTAAATATAAAAATACGTTAATATTAAAATTATTCATATATTAATCATTTTTAAGATGAATCTATTTTCAACGATAATTTGCTGGGAAAAGATAACATTTTAAGATAATTGTAATGATATATTTTTAAATTAATTATATATTTTTAATATTTATTTTTAAATAATTATATATTTAAAAATTGGTAATATATATAAAGCTTTCAATGTGACAATTTGAGTACATGGATATTTAATAATTGTAAAAAATATGTTATGAGTTTCATTGCAAAACTTCAATGCTAGTACGTTGTAACACAAATTATCTTTTAACAAATTTCAGGTGTTTGAAATGGCTAAGATTTTGCAGTCTGGAAGACAGATATAAGACTATATTATTTTTGGTCTGGACATCTTACCTCAATATTAATGTTGATTTGTTCTTGGACATGTTTCAAAACAATTCTCTGTTTTATCTTCAGCTTTCCCAGACTGGTTTTATTTATGTTGCATTATGTTGCACCACCTGGATGTCGATGTCAGCTCCATCCTGTGGTTGGCCAAAGAACCTCCAAACAAGGTCACCCTCCATCGGAATATCAAAATTCATAACTCTGTTTCTGTTCTTCTGAATATAAATTTTTTCCCAAATAGTCAGCTCGTTTGTATTTTCTAACTGTTTTAATAATTTAGTGTCTGAATTAATAATTATGTTTTTCAGACCAAACATGAGCAGCACAACTGCAGATTTTTCAATTTCTCCATTTTTAATATTTCTTATGTGTTCTTTGGTTCTAATTTTTAGGTTTCTTTTTTGTTTTCCCTATATATATCTTTTCACAACCCATGCATTCAATTTGATATATTCCTGACTTTTTATTTTTATCAGTTTTTTTCATTTTTGTTGGTTTTTTTATTAGTTTATTTAAACTGTAGTTATTTTTTGGTGCTAATTTAATATTAAACTTCTCAAATATATTTTGAAAAATTATTATTGTACCAAGGATGATATGTGAAATTCCTATATTTTTTCATAGGTGGTTCTTCTTTTTCAAGATTACTTCTGTTTATATTTTTTGTTTTTTATACTTTTCTATCCTTTTATGTACCATTTTTTCATCAAACCCGTTTTCTCTTGCTACTTTGATTATGTGGTTTTTCTCATGTTTGAAATCTTCTTCGTTTAAGGGTAAGTTTACCAATCTATGAGTTAACCTATTAAATGCTGCTAATTTATGTCCAATTGGATTGAAACCCTGTTGATTTTATAAAAATTTTCCTCTAGAGTTTCTTTTTCTATGAATCCTGCATTCAATTTTCTCTTTTCTTTCTTTCGTCGTTTCTGACCAATTTGAGAATCCAAAAAAGGTATTTGTTTATTGTCTTCTATTTCTTTTGGTGAATTTAATGTTTGTACTCTGTAAATTTTAATAGTTTTAGGGAATCTTCTACATGTTTTTCTTTAACAATACAAATTTATCACATCACTATGATCTACTCCAAAAATTTTAAAACATTGTGGGATGTGCTTTAGTGATTTTACCATTCAAAATCGCTCATAAATAAATTTGCCAGGAAGGGTGATAATGGGTTTCCCATTGAGAGCCCTGTTTTTTGTCTATAGAAACTCCCATTGAATGTAAAAAACATTTGATCCATGCATAACGCAGTTAATTTCAAATAATCTTCTTTTCTCTCTGTCTACGTTTGTTTTTTCTTAACCAATTGTTCAATATCTCCAAAGTTTTTTGTTTCGGTACATTTGTGGATATTGGATCACAACCTTTAAATTTGAATGGCTGAATAATCAATTAAAAGAATTATATGAAAGTCTTCGATTGAAATTCTTGGAATTAGTTACAAATTAGAAAAGTGGAAATGAACCCACAGATGGTTGGTTTCGTTTGATGTATTTCACTATCCAATTGACCGAAACAAAAAACTTTGTAGATATTAACATTGGTTAAGAAAAACAACATGCAGAGCGATCAAGAAGATTTTGAAATTACTGCGTTATGCGTGATCAATGTTTTACATTCAGGGAGTTTTATGGAGAAAATCGGGCTCTCATGGGAAAACCATTATCACCCTTCCTTGCAAATTTATTATGATCGATTTGAATGTTAATCACTACAGCACATCCCACAATGTTTCAAATTTGGAGTAGATTGTTGAGATATAATTTGTATGTTAAAGAAACATGTAAAGATTTCCCTAAAACTATTAAATTTACAGAGTACACATCGTTAAATTCACCAAAGGAAATAGATACCCTAACAAATACTTTTTGGATCTTAAATTGGTCATAAACGAAAGAAAAAAGAA
>JASPKZ010004096.1:0-166386 GCA_030220185.1 Diploptera punctata | reverse complement strand
TAAATAGGAACCAAGATAGCGGGCCCACGCCAAGGTCGTTTTCACTCCCAGATAATGCATACTCATCTCCTTAAAAACTGGGTTGACACAAGGATCATAGTACCACCAGATGATATAGGCTAGTGTTAAAAATTAGGACCCCCATCGGCAATCGAACCCGTGACCTTTTGGCTTGTATCGTGTTGTCTTAACCAAATATGTAACAGCGTAGACAGAAAAAATAAAAAAAAAGAGGTTTGGAGGAAGGGGCGTGGAAAAGTATGGAGGAGGGAATATTAACTGTAAAATCTTGAAACGGGCACAGTAAGATGTCAAAGAAATTGCAAAACCTGAGAAAAATTATAATAATAATAATAATAATAATAATAATAATAATAATAATATAATAATAATAATAATATAATAATAATAATAGCTTTAATTTACCTACCAGAGTTAAGGACTTTAAAAGTCTTGTCCAATACGCAACCAGGTTAGATAAAAATGTACAATAATAATTAATCATATAACTAAATTAACGAAAGTAAAAATATTTACATAGTATGCCTACAATACAATTACTATATACAATGAGCCGTGTGTTTAATTTTCTCTCAATTTTTTAAAATAATATTATTATTTATTTATTACTAGCCAATACCCAGTGAGCGCTGCTATGCCTAAATAAATGAAAATTAACGTGTTTTATGTTTAGTTGAATAATTGAAAGAAAAATAATTAATTTATATCGTAATTATTTTTAGATACCTCGTGCTAATTAACCGGCGTTGCCCGGGAATCTACTTATTCCGATCATCTTGGTATAAATGAGCTGAAATACGAAAATTAATGTGTATTAATGTTTAGATGAATAATTAAAAGGAAAGATAATTATAAATTATATCGTAATTATTTTAAGATATCCCGTGCTAATTACGCGATGTTGCCCGGGAATCGACTTATTCCGATCTTCTTGTCATAAATGAACTGAAAGACAAAATTCGTTATTGTGAGTTATCCGTAAACGAATACCAGCCGAGCGCTGCTACGCTTGCCCGGGAATCCTTGGCATCAATAAAAGACAAAAATGGTTATTGTGAGTTATCCTTAAAAATGAACATATGCTGTCGCGGACTTCTTTGTAGAGTTTTTTTTTTTACATATTCAATTCTGTGTACATTAATGTTGTGTATTTGTTATGGTTTAGGCAGCGTAAGCCATTTAAGCGTCTAAAAAGTGACTTCCTTCACGTTTCTCACTACAGGGTTATTTTTAAGGGCGAAAGAGTTGACTATTACAACTCTCTTACAGCCTATAATCCTCCCGGGAAACTCCTAAACATTTTACAACAATCCGGTGAACGGTATGGCAGCGCATAAAATACGAAAAAAAAAACACTTCATTTCTATACCTATATTAAAAGATTCAATGCCCCAGGTTGTCATTTCGACATTTCTAAGTGTTATCTCCTGGCATTGGCATAATTGTAACCCACTTCTCAGGTTGGGGCGCCTGGGTTACGCTGCCCGATGACAGAGTACTAACCCACGGGCAACTGTCAGCTCCCGGAATATCAGCACATGACATTATATTCTTAGCATATTCACTGCAGTGCCCTAAACTAGCTCGTAAGACTATCACATATAGAAACCTAAAACATATAAACAATGCAGCTCTACTTGAAGACGCTATAAAATTACCCTGGCATACTATATGGACGTTGCATTCTGTTGACGAAAAAGTTGAGGCATTAAATAACCTTATATTACAACTATATGACAGACACGCTCCACTGAAAACTAAACTAGTGAAACGACACCCTGCTCCCTGGATGTCTGCTAACATTCGTGACTTGATGACTGAAAGAGACGCAGCATATCGGAAATATAGAGTCGACAAAACTGATATAAATCTTAATCACTATAAACGGTTACGAAACAAGACTACACAAACTATCAGAAACGCCAAACTTAGACATCTATACAGCCTTACTGAACCTAATAACAATAACCCAGATATTTGGAAAAATCTGAATAAAATGGGTGTAGGAAGGAAAGACACACAGGTAGAAAAACTACCTGTTTCTCTGAACACACTTAATAACCATTTTACAAGCACATTCTTTACTCCTAAAGACAAAACACATACAACAAGTGAACTACTATTGACAAATCCACCAGACAGAGAACATTTCCATTTTTCATATCTTACAGAAAATGACATAAAGGAAGCTCTCAAACGAATAAAAACAAAAGCAGAAGGTACTGACCGTATAAATATCACTCTACTTAACAAAATAATCGACGTTATACTACCTACCATAACTCATGTTTTCAACTCCTCACTACAAACCTCTATATATCCCACATTATGGAAGCAAGCAATTGTACGCCCACTCCCGAAAGTAAAAACTCCCTTAACTCCTACAACGATTTTCGACCCATTAGTATTTTACCTACCCTTTCAAAAGCTTTGGAACGATTAGTCCACAAACAACTGACTGACTACCTAACTGAACACGACCTTTTAGATCAATACCAATCAGGCTTTAGGACAGGACACAATACAAAATACTGCTCTACTAAATATATGTGAAGACATACGCGAAGCATCTGATAATCGAAAACTTACTATTCTTACACTACTTGACTTTAGTAAAGCATTTGACACGGTAGACTTGGACTTATTGTTGCTTAAACTAAAAAAACCTCTCACTTTCTGACAGTGTCACGCAATTGTTCAACTCCTACCTTCGTGAGCGCCAGCAATATGTTGTAGGAAATTCTACATTACGCTCTTCTTGGACCTACCGTAAAGCTGGAGTTCCACAGGGCTCGGTGCTCGGCCCATTGCTTTTTTCAATCTATATAAACGACATATCTGACTCCCTAAAACATTGCAAACATCATTTATTTGCGGACGACATGCAGATCTACCTTCACTCAGACAAATATTCTTTAAATGACGCGGTAACCAAAATTAACGAGGACCTTGAACTCGCTAACGGCGTGGACAGAGAAATATGGACTTGAATTAAATCCTAGAAAGACACAAGCAATCATTATGGGCCATCAGAGTACTATTATACCTCAATTAACACAAATGCAGTATTACATGTGTCACTTAATGGGGTTCAGATCCCTTATAGTGAGACAGTAAAAAATCTAGGAGTGTTTATGGATAAACATTTAATTTGGAATAAACAAACAAATAACATTTGCAAAACTATCTTCTCAATAATACACTCATTAAATCGTATAAGAAATTGTTTACCGTTTTCTCTAAGAAAAATGCTAGTAGAAACACTTGCAATGTCCCATTTTGATTATTGTGATACTCTTTTTACTGACCTAAATACTGTTCTTACCCAAAGACTTCAACGTGTTCACAATTCTTGCATACGTTTTTATTTGTGGTATACGTAGATTTGATCACGTTACACCATCCCTGGAACAATTGTCATGGCTCGTCGTCTTCAAGATCGTAGAACCATCCATTCCCTATGCCTACTCTATAACATATTACACACATCATTACCTTATTATTTATCACACCCGCTTCACTAAACTCTCTGATACACATAACTTAGATACCCGATCCCTTGAGCACAGTGTCCTTTATATCCTTCCTCATCATACTACCTATTATTCGAAATCTTTTACAGTTTCTCTTGCTAGAACATGGAATTCACTTCCACCCTATGTCAGAGACTGCCAAACTTTACCATCTTTCAGAAATAAATTGAAAATAAAATCACTAACAGAAACAACTCACTAATACTACTTTTTAAGAATTAATAATGCGTTTTTGCATTATTTAATAAAAATAGACTTAGGATTTGTTAATATATTTACCTAATGCCTTGTATAAAAAGCGTAGATTAATTCATTGTAGTGTTTTTTTCTCTTCTTTTTATGCATAGTAGATTCGAGCTGTTATTCCTTTTTTATTCATTGTATCATTCATTTAATTTTTAATTGTATTTAGTTTCATTCTATTATTAGACATTAATTTCATTATTATTCAATATGACAGATAATGAATTGTTCAATAACTATTATTGTAACTTTTTTTTTGTATTCATATGTAACATGTTTGTCCTGTCTAATATGACTACTATTGTATTTTTTTTTGTATTCATGTGTAACATATGTTTGTCCTGTTTTATATGACTATTATTGTATTTTTTTTTTGTATTCATATGTAACATATGCTTGTTCTGGTGAGTGGAAGAGAAGGCCACATGGCCTTAACTCCACCAGGCTAAATAAATAAATCTAAATCTAAATAAATAAAAATGATGGTTGATTGTGATAATGGTGCGCCAGGAGAGTCCTTAATCTTAATCATATCCTTTATGTAGTTAACTTATCATAAGTAAAGCCATGAGTGATTTCCAATTTATCCAGATAATTTGGAAATCAAGAGTGGCATTTGTTAGAACTATTTGACGAATAAAATTAAGCTGTTTACTCACAAAACATTATTTAAATATAGTTATTTTAAAGTATTTATATATTTAATGTAAACGGCGATGTTTGAAAACAAGTGAGAAACGTTTGTTGTTTCATTTGTTCATCACTGCAACCAGATCATATTATTTATTGCCAAAGGATCGCAATATTGTAAGAATGCACCCTAGTGGAGAAAAAAATGAAACACATCAAACTATTTATAACCAACATTGTAGGTTATTAATTAACTACTGATGTCCTATGATGTAAATATGTCAATTATATTTTTCTGGAACGTTAATTCCTGGGAAATAATAAGTTTAAGAAAATTCAAACAGTGGCTTCTTTTATTGTGGCATAATCAATTGCTAGAAATGTTTTTCTATTATATCCCGCAAGCAATATCTGCTTACATTCGTGCACTATATATACAATCTGGGAGCTATTTGCGTTATAAGATTCTTACATCTTAGTATATAAATTGTTATATTCAAGGTATTTCTTAGAGAGTCGCTGCAAAATAATGCTCTGGACTATTCAGATTATTAAAAAGGAGGAGCTTTATTTAATATGATAAACTTATTTGATAAATTTCAGGTGAAGCACGACCGTCATTGGTTGTAAAACAAAATTTACTGAAACGCGATTGGTCATTGACTCCCATTGGGGGCATGAGTTAAATAGTCTTGTTTAAGATACTCGTGTCCACATGCGGAACGTATGGAGTATATACATATAATTTGTGTGCGCAGTCCCTGATATATATATATATATATATATATATATATATATATATATATATATATATACACACACACACAAATAAGGTATGAAAACAAATATGCAAGCACTCCAGACCTTACAATCAGTTTTATTTATTTATTTTTAAATGTGTCGCAGTTGTGATAATATCAAGCGACATAATGAATGATCCATATATTTGGGGTAATTAAATGTTGTATGTCGTGTTTATAATCTGGGGATGGAATTAAACTGAGCCAACTGTACATATAAAGTGATATGTTTTGATTTGAACTTGTGCCACGTTAAGTTGTCAATTAAACACCGGCGCTCACGTGACTGTCTAGACATCCGCTGTGATGCAACAATAAGTCATACAACACTCGGTTCAGCATTTGAGACTCGTTTTCAGGAGATTCCAAGTTCAAGTACTGGTACCGACCAGCCTAATTTTTTCCCTCCCTCTTCAAGTCATATTTTGGTTTGGAATTTCATAATCAGGGCCCATTCCATCTTTGATAATTTCATAATCTAATATATGAAAATGTATGATTGTTTGTTTGTTCGTACTTTATGCGCGGCCATACCGTTGATCCGATTGTGATGGGGCTTTTTGCAAAATGTTCAGGAGATTCCCAGGATGAACATAGGATATAAGAGAGTTGTAATATTCAACTCCTACACCCTTAAAAAATCGCCCTTTGTTGTGGAAAACGTGTAAAAATAGCTCTTTGGACGCTTAAATGGCTTACGCTGCTTAAACCATAACAAATACACAAAATTAATGTACACAGAATTTAATATCTCAAAACGCTCTACAAAAGAATCTGCGACAGCATATGTTTATCTCTTAAGGATAACTCACAATAACCATTTTTGTCTTTCATTGATGTCAAGAAGATCGAGACAAGTACGTAGATTCATGTGCATATGGTGGATATTCTTTTACGGATAACTCACAATAACGAATTTTGTCTTTTAGCTCATTTATGCCAAGAAGATCGAGATAAGTAGATTCCCGGGCAACGCCGGGTAATCAGCACTGGGTATCTAAAAATATAGATTTATAATTATTTTCCCTTTTACTTATTCAATTAAACATAAATGCACATTAATTTTCATGTATTAAGGAGTAGCAGCGCACGCCGGGTATTAGCTGGTTCATTATAAATAATACCAGATGAATTCTTATCAAAACACATGAATACAGAAAATAGATATAGACGGAAGGCTTCAGTTCCTAGGCATAGGTGTTAAAGCGTCTAAAAATAAAATTGAAATAAGGACATTGAATTATTTGCTTTTGAAGATAGATTTTTCTTCTACTAGAACAGGGTGACTCATACATACTTGATGGTTTTAAAAATTATGTTAACACCGTGAGTTTGATACAAGATATATCTGTGTTATGTTGAAGTATATAACATTTCATTGAGTTTGATAATACATGGTTCAAAGCGGCATGTTAACATATTGTTTAAGATAAATTAAATAAATAACACCGTGAGTTTGATACAAGATATATCTGTGTTATGTTGAAGTATATAACATTTCATTGAGTTTGATAGGCATAGGTGTTAAAGCGTCTAAAAATAAAATTGAAATAAGGACATTGAATTATTTGCTTTTGAAGATAGATTTTTCTTCTACTAGAACAGGGTGACTCATACATACTTGATGGTTTTAAAAATTATGTTAACACCGTGAGTTTGATACAAGATATATCTGTGTTATGTTGAAGTATATAACATTTCATTGAGTTTGATAATACATGGTTCAAAGCGGCATGTTAACATATTGTTTAAGATAAATTAAATAAATAACACCGTGAGTTTGATACAAGATATATCTGTGTTATGTTGAAGTATATAACATTTCATTGAGTTTGATAGTACATGGTTCAAAGCGGCATGTTAACATATTGTTTAAGATAAATTAAATAAATAACACCGTGAGTTTGATACAAGATATATCTGTGTTATGTTGAAGTATATAACATTTCATTGAGTTTGATAATACATGGTTCAAAGCGGCATGTTAACATATTGTTTAAGATAAATTAAATAAATAACACCGTGAGTTTGATACAAGATATATCTGTGTTATGTTGAAGTATATAACATTTCATTGAGTTTGATAATACATGGTTCAAAGCGGCATGTTAACATATTGTTTAAGATAAATTAAATAACACCGTGAGTTTGATACAAGATATATCTGTGTTATGTTGAAGTATATAACATTTCATTGAGTTTGATAATACATGGTTCAAAGCGGCATGTTAACATATTGTTTAAGATAAATTAAATAAATAACACCGTGAGTTTGATACAAGATATATCTGTGTTATGTTGAAGTATATAACATTTCATTGAGTTTGATAATACATGGTTCAAAGCGGCATGTTAACATATTGTTTAAGATAAATTAAATAAATAACACCGTGAGTTTGATACAAGATATATCTGTGTTATGTTGAAGTATATAACATTTCATTGAGTTTGATAATACATGGTTCAAAGCGGCATGTTAACATATTGTTTAAGATAAATTAAATAAATAACACCGTGAGTTTGATACAAGATATATCTGTGTTATGTTGAAGTATATAACATTTCATTGAGTTTGATAATACATGGTTCAAAGCGGCATGTTAACATATTGTTCAACATATTTATTGGTCGTACTAGTCTAGGTGCCATTTTTTGTTCATAGAGGGAGCATTGGAATTCTATAAATCCTGATGAATAAATGTAAAGGAGTTTGTTTTTACTGCCTGAATTCGTTCCAGTACAGGCCACTGCTCTATCGCACACATTGTCAGATGATAATCACTACTGTCAACTGCGTTACTAACTTCTAAAATAAACATATAAAAAGTCAGTGAACAATGTCGTCTACAACTCCAAAAAATTGTATACACAGTAAATGCTCCTTATTCGCAGGGGATATGTTCCGTAAATATGCCGCGAATACAGAAACTGTGAATATGGAATGGTAATTTGTATGGGTATATAGGGGTAGGTTCCAAAGGTCCCAAAATAAAATAAAAAATTATCAAAATATAATTAATAATCAGATATTTTGAACAATTTATATTAATTGTTATTGTCAGGTTTGGCAAGGGCTTAAATAATTTAGTAACATTTTTCCTGTTTTGCCGCTTTTAAAAAATTCAATTCAGATTGATATTCAGCTGTGAATTCAGCGATAGAATTCCTTATTTGTCTTCGGATATATTTATGAATCGTATAGTTGATTCAATAGTATTGAAACAGCGTGATATGGATGAATACGACTCGTCAACGACGCGTAAACGGTCAAGCATTTCTATTTTCTCTTTAAGCGGCAACACTATTTTCTTCCGCTTCGGAACTATTTTTTCTTTCCTATTACCCGACATTATAAATTGGAAAAAAAAACAAAAAAAAACAGAAGAGACACGTGTTATTCAATCAAATTTATTACAACGATTGACAAGTTGAAACAATAAAACGCCGAGCATGCACGTAAAATACGGTGGCGGCAGCTTTTAACAACGAACTTTAGGCTTAGTGACAATAATGTTTATTTACTTTGATATTAATTCGTTCATTTGGATTGAATCGCTCTTTGTAAAAACCGCCTAGGCACGTGCCTGCAGTAAAATAAGTTGTCGATGCGTTGATAAAGGATATTCTAATTATTCTAATATACCGACTGGATCCGCGAATAAAGTCCTTTTTATTCGTGAATACAGGAACTGTGTCACAATTTTTTAACCTGCGAATAATGTAAACGCGAATAAGGGAACAGTGAATAAGAAGCTTTTGCTGTATTTCAAAATTACTCAAATATATAAAAATATATAATATACATAAAAATGATTTTAAAAACCATCAGTGTTTATGTCCCATCCTGTATATATCCCGCATTCATTTGTTTTAGTTCAAGATATTTATATGTATATTTTTTTTTAAACGGAGACAGCAAAACAAGAAAGAAAATAGCTGAAAGTTGAAAAATCTTAGAAAGGCCGTGCGCAAGTAATCCCTCTACTTAAGAACTGGATGAAATAGAGTTTGAAAAACTTGTTAGGGCGGGAGAAGCTAATTAGAACAGACCTTTTTTTTTTTTTTTTTTTGAAACTTTGTAGCACGATCCCAGTTAATTTGGTTGTTATAATGTGCCATCTTAAATATTCCACAGCCTGCTGGATTGTACGTGAGGCATTTTAAAATTAGAACACGCTTTCACCAAGGCTGTGGAACGTTATTTCTCGCGGAATGTTCGCTATTCAGCCATTTTGTCCACATTCCCGGCATGCTTTGCGTTTTTCTCTCTTTTCCTACATCTGCATACAATGCACATATGTTAACACTACCGTATTCAAATGTTTAACAAATCAAATGTGAAAAATAAAGAGTGAAACGAATTCAACCAACAAACTTTCAAAGATTGTTCAGGAATATTGGTTGAGTGTTCTGATACAAGGAAAACATGATTTTCGAAATATAATTACACGGTAACTTTATGTTTATTTGTCAAACTTGAGTTGTTTTGCTCTCGTAGGAGACAGACATGAGATTGTGGGGACAACAAACAGGGGACCTGAAGTCAGTGAAAGTTCCTAGAATTGCACAGAAATAATGATGCCATACGTATTGATTTGAAGTATTATTATCAGTATATATGTGTATGTATCTGTCATTTAATAATTATCTGGCATTATCGAACCAGGAGGTTCATGATCCTGCGGACATAAACTCTCCATACATTCCTATAATGAGCTAATGTTTTCCAATCATTCCTTAATTAATTCACCTCCCACGTGTCACGGTTAATGTTATTCTCCCACCTTGGCCTACCTTCTTGGATCTTTCGGTCAGGCTTTCCTGCAAGATGTTTCCATGCCTCTCTTTCTTTCTGTACTCGCCCCACATTTCCTCCCCATCGCAGACTACGAGACTTAACTGTCAATATTATTTTTTTTTATTTCCCATAAAGATTGTGTAGGTCACTATTGTGTAGTCTTCTCCATTCAAATGTTTGTTCGTCTCTTTTAGGTCAAAATATTTTCCTAAGTATTTTATTCTCAAATACTTATTTTCTCCTCCCTTAAAGTAACAAACAGTCCATGTTTCACATCCATATGATATAACTGGATGTCATATAATATTTAATAATAATAATAATAATAATAATAATAATAATAATAATAATAATAATATTAATATTAATAATAATGGATTTTCCAGAAACTGACAAAATGAAACGAGATCAATATCATCATTGGAAGAAGAAAAATATTTCATTAGTTCTATTGGATATTTTCTTAAACATATTTTCTTTAGGTTACTTTCACAAACTAAGAATTAAATTGTAGTATTGCTAGAGTACCTTTACCGAAAATATTATGTATGCAATATTTCATATTTTTGGATTTAAATGTTTTTTGTGAAAACGCAACAATAACATTTAAAGATCTATAATAATAATATAATAATAATAATAATAATAATAATAAGATAATAATAATAATAATAATAATAATAATAATAATATAATAATAATAATAATAATAATAACAAAAATAAAATAATAATAATAACAAAATAATAATAATAATAATAACAAAAATAATAACAATAATAACAATAATAACAAAATAATACAATAACAATAACAATAATATATTAATAATATAAATAATAATAACAATAATAATATAAATAATAATAATAATAATAATAATAATGTCCACCGCTGTGGTATCGAGGTAGCGTGCTGCCTTGTCATGCAGCGGACCCGAATTCAATCCCCGATCGGGACAGTTTTTCTGGGTGAGCTTTTATCGGGGGTTTTCCTCACCTGTAAGACAAATATCAGGAAAACTTTAAGGCCCAAACGGTCCCTGAAATCACATAGCCATCGCAATCATCATCACTCATATACATCTTAGATTAAGCTTAGGATTAAGGACTCTCCTGGTGCACCACTATCATCATCATCATCCATCGTATCATCGGGGCAAAGTAACCTCGCCTTCCAGGCGCCTCAACCTCAAAAGTGGGTTACAAATACGCCATGCAAGGAGGGAATACCAGGAATGTCGAAAGACAACTTGGGCATTTGCAAAAAATAATAATAATTGTAATAATAATAATAATAATAATAATAATAATAATAATAATAATAATATAATAATAATAATAATAATAAAATGTATGTTTGTGTGTAATTTTTAAAATTTGAATTTTTAATTAGTTAAATTAAAATTGTAAAAAAAAAAACACACACACACTAAAAGTTGCCTTCATAATGGTAACTATGTAGTATAAAATATATGTTATGGGACCTAGGGTAATTATAATTTAAACACCTTGTAACATTATATTTTTCTTGGACAAAATATTTTACCTGAACAACGACACATATTACCATATGAACTACATCTGTGCTGTCAAGGGAGGGAAGGTATACATGACGTCAACATTTCCTCTAAACTAATAATCTTTCTCTCTTACCCCACAAGTACTCGTGAATTATCCTCCGAATCGAGTTATTCAGCAGATTGATGATGGTTGCTTTACACAGTAATTCTACGCCACTTGTTAAATATTATAATTCAGTTTCACTCAAAATTGCCGATACTAGATAGTTCATAGAACACCTGAAAATACACACCTTCTCCACGGTAGTAATTGATACTAAGAACCCATCAACAATAAATACGGTGACGTTTTATATAGGTGAAAGAACTGATGTATTATATTTTATTTATTTGAAGTTATTTTACTTATCGTAAATGTACATTATGTGAACGCCGATTTCTTTTCCTTCCTAAATAAGTAATTTTACACTCCGAAACACGTAATTTGACACTCTCTGAAATACCTACGGAGTATTCATACCAATCGAGTTTAAATGCATGAATTTAGGATCTACAGACAATTTTTGTAGCCATTATACTATTGCATAACTTCATGCATGTCATGATTGTATGGTCTTTCTTACAGAGGTATGCCTAATTAACCTTTGGCGCCCTCAATTTTAGAAAAAGGGCTCCACAGATAGGACTACGGAGGCGGAGAATTCAGAAACTATCTCTTTCCTATCATTTGTCAGAGTTCTTACTCCTCTACGCACAGTATGGGTGTATCGAAATGAGAGGGAAACAGTGATCATGATTTAAATGACCAACATAATTCTCATGTGAGTGATTACGTAGGACCATATGAAAAAATCTAGCATCATGTTCCATACCAGCATGATTCCAAGCCAGAGCCTTTCCGTTTTAAGTTGAGTTGATTTTGGACAGACACTCCTAAATGTACATGGCTACTAACACCTAACTCACTGGCTCTATCGAACCCATAGGTTCATGACCCGCGAACATATGCTCTCCACACGTCCCTAACCTGAGCTAATGTTTTCCATCATTCCCTGTATAATATATCTCCTTCAAAACCTAGTTAATTTTATTCTCCCACCTCATTCTTGGTTTAACAATTGGGCGTTTTTCTCTGATTTTCCTACAAGAAAGATTTCATGCACCTCTTTCTTTCCCCTTTCGTGCCACATGTCCTGCCCACCGTAGTCTACGAGACTAAACTGTTCTTATAATATCTGGCTTCCTATAAAGACTCACTGTTATGAAGCCTTCTCCATTGATCTCTTTTTGGTCCAAAAAATTTCCTAAGAGCTTTATTCTTAAATACTCGTAATCTCCTTTCCTCCTTTAAAGTAAGAGCCCATGTATCGCATCCATATAATATAAATGGGAGAATAATAGTTTTATATATTTTCAGTTTAACGATTTTTGAAACGAGTTGGGACGACAAGAGTCCCTATAATAGCACGCATTTCCAGAATTGAGCCTATGTTTAATTTCTTTTGCAGCCTATTCCTATTTGTAATTATTGTTCCTGGGCATATGAATTCAGCAACTTCTTCAAAATTTCCCTCATTTGTCATTAGCTGTCCATTTCTATTAAAGTGATCCCACAACAGGCCCGGAGGCCCTTGGGGTAGTAGGAGGTTAAGGCTCCCACTTTTTCTAGACAATCGACACTTTATGTCAGCCGGGTTGTCAGCCCTGCGTGACGGCCGCCTTTACCCCAGAACAAGCGTCTGGTACTCATTTCCGTTAGAGGCTGAGTCGACCCCAGGACCATAGTGCCGCCAGAGGATTTGGGTCAGTTTAAAAATCCTGACCCCCAACGGGACTTGAACCCTCGACCCTCCGGCTTGTAGCTCAGTGCCTTAACCACTACGCTACGGCGTTCTATTATCTATTTCAATGTGTGAACATATATTTTGTTGTATTGATATTTACTTTCAGTCCCGATTTCTTAGTATTACTAAATAGAGTAAGCGTGTTGGGTCTTATCTACATGGCTGCTAGTGCTGTGAATCAAAAGAGACTGAGAAAAACTAGCTTAAGTCTTTATGTTGTACCTTATAATATTGTTTGATTCATTTTTAGCTCTTATAAATACACGCCCATACTGGTATTTTCTACTTCATAGAAATTACACATTTAATTTATTTTCAGCAAGTGAAGTAATTTAAAATGAATCAAAATACACACACGCCCTCCCATGACCGGAAATGGCTTTTCCCGTTGTTACAACTTCCACAAAGAACTATTTCCTGCAGCTCAGATCACTTAATCATTGTAACATTTTTTCACCATTTTCGTTAATTTTCTAGTTAAATTAGTAACGTTAAGTTAAATACATTCGTCACTGAAAATAAACTAATTTGACTGTCGGTTTAAATTTGGTGCGTTTAAATCAATTTGAAGAAATTAAATTTACACTAAATTGGTTAAATTGCCTTAACTCTCTACTCTATAATACTCCGTGTGTTAATTGGTTATTATTATTGTTTTGTATTATTATTTTTATTGTTTATTATTATCATTATCATTATTATAAATATTATTATTATTATTATTATTATTTATCTCCGTCGCTGTGGTATTGTGGTAATGTCGTTGCCTCAGGCGTAGCGGGCCGGGTTCGACACCCGATCGGGATAAGCTATCTGGATGAAGTTTTATCCCGAGAGTTTTCCTCGCCTTAAGACAAATATCAGGAAACATTTAAGGCCGAAATAGTTCCCAAACATCATCGGGTCATCGCATTTATCTATATTTTCGCCTTGTTTAGCATGAATGTATGAATGAATGGTGTGTGTTGTCTTAATGTAGGTGTTGTCGCGTGGGTGGTTCTGGTATTGATCTAATGAATCATCCAGGGAGACCCCCTCATGTATTTGTGTGATCAAAAAGTAAGTGTATGGTATAGAGTTATAATCCTCTTCCTACAGGTCGTGTTCCTGTGGCGTGGATCAAGAAAAAGGGAGAGGTTAAATTAAGATAAAGGAAGAAAAGGGATTTGTATTATTCATTAACCATGATTTGAGGGAAGTATATTACACAGGAGATGTTGCGAAACATTAGCTCAAAATAGGGATATATGTGTCCGTGCGGCTATGAACTACGGGTTCGATAGTGCCAGAGTTTATTATTATTATTATTATTATTATTATTATTATTACTATTAGGTAAATTATCTAAAATGCATGGTAAAGTAGATGTATTGCATTTGGTTTATTTATTTCATACTTTTACCTCGTTTCAGTACTTCGCGATTTTATAAAATGACAAGCGAATGAAACGTTACATACCCTATTTTGCAGAATTCACCAAAAAAGGATGCTACTATATTCAGCAAATAAATAAACCAGTAAACGTAATTATTAACCGTACAATTAAACAAATTACGAGATTACATACGCAAATCTCCTTTGTTAATAGTAAGTATTATACTAAACAAATGAAAATACTTATCAGAGATTAACAAAACATATTTATTTGTAAGTTGAAATAGTATATTACGATGCGAGGTTGGGAAGTGGTTTTTACAGAAGCGAGGAAAATGTTTAAAAACCGAGCGATAGCGAGATTTTTAATTTCCGAGGTTCTATAAAACACTTCACAAACGTGCGTTGTACAATATTTTTTGCGCGATGGTATTTTCAAAATAATAGTAAAATGATAACATCTTTGTTGGGAATACTTGCGTTCATTATAAACAATTGCCAAACGTTAAGAGTGTGGGAAATGTTTATTAGTTGAAACTATAGGGGGCCGTGAGACCAATTAGTGATAGAACGGCAGCAAGGACGTATTTATTGTTTTATATTGTTTTAAATAAAGTTCAGTTCATTTAAAATGCAGTGATTTGTTTCGTATAATGTATATTAACACTACCTTTTGAATATTTTTTGTATATACATTGTACGTAGTATAAATAAAGGGATTTTACTTCCCACACGTGGTTTGTAATATGTAATATTACAGTATAGTTATTTTATTACAGTATAGTTATTAAGGTTGACAACCCCGAAATGTAGGATGTTGAACTCTCAATCAAGGTCGCCATTGCTGTAAGTAAGACAAAACGCACTATCGCGCAAAAAAATAGTGTATTGACTGATGTTGTATGTGTACAAACTTTATTAATAAGAAACATATGTGGCATTATAAATTATAACTAGAATTAATGGAGTTTTAACATTTTGTTATTAGTATATAAAACTAGATAAAAAAGAAATTATAAAATAACATTTAGGGTCATACGATGTTTATATTTATCGTATTATTGTCTAAGGGCCGGTTTCACCAAGGTATTACGCCAGTTTAAGCTATGCATTATACACAGGAAAACTGGCGTAATACAGTTACCTCTGTTGGTGAAACCGGCCCTAACACATAAATCCATGGAATATTGCGTATTTCGCTTTTGACTGTTCCACTTATAGAATTTCAACAAAATGTTTCCTTGGATCATTGGAGCTACTTTATTTTTACCTTGAATGGTATTATCTTATGCATTTTTCCACTTTCCTCAATTTTTTTTTAAACAAATATATCATAACCTACATTCGTAAATTTTTTATCAGACATACGGCGTAAACAATGCCTTGTGCATATCCCAGAATTACTTACTTACTTACTTACTCACTGGCACTATCGAACCCAAAGGTTCATGGCCGCGCGGACATAAGCTGTCCATACATCCCTATCCTGAGCCAATGCTTTCCAATCAATCCCTGTATAATCTGCTTCCCTCAAATCATAGTTAATGTTGTTCTCCCACCTCATCCTTGGCCTACCAACTGGGCGTTTTCCCTCTGGCTTTCCTACAAGAAGCTTCCATGCACGTCTTTCATTCCCCATACGCGCAACATGTCCTGCCCATCGCAGTCTACGAGACTTAACTGTTCTTATTATATCTGGCTTCCTATAAAGACCATGTAGTTCATTGTTATGTAGTCTTCTCCATTCACCTGTCTGTTCATCTCTCTTTGGTCCAAAAATTTTCCTAAGAACTTTATTCTCAAATACTCGTAATCTCCTTTCCTCCCTTAAAGTAAGAGTCCATGTTTCGAACCCATATAATATAACTGGTAGAATAATAGTTTTATATATTTTCAGCTTAACGTTTTTTGAAAGGAGTTGGGACATCAAAAGTCTCTGCAATGCATAATAGCATGCATTTCCAGAATTGAGCCTGAATTAGAAAATCGAAATAACTCAGCAATTTTTAGTCATTCCTCTGCCATGTGAAAGCCAATTTTCTTATTAACAATCTCCCATTTCCGCAACCTAGAATAGAATAGATTCAGATGAGTCGCAGTAGCTTCACTTGTTGTAGACAACGTCATCATCGACTTGTTTTATGTCATTCGACCGTCTCCATGAAAACAATTTCTGATATTTTTTTCCTATGTTTTTCTTTCTTTTTTCTTTCTTCTTTCTTTCTTTCTTTCTTTCTTTCTTTCTTTCTTTCTTTCTGCTAGAGTCGTACATCCCCACATGGGCTAAGGGTGCTCCCTTGGGAGAGTTATTTAATCAAGCTAATTTATTTAAGTTTATTTCCCTACATATGTCAGTGAATGACAAATGGTTAGCTTGTCGCCTCAAAGAGACATCTAGTGAAGAATTAAGGTGTTAGGTGGATGTGAAAGGCCGATTAAATTTAGGCTAGCGATTATCTTATGAGCCCGAAAATATTTAGACTCGGGGCCCATAATCCCTCCCGGAGGATTTGTCCTTGGATTTTTCTACCCTAAAAATCCATCGATCCCGGTCGGATTTGAACCCTTGGGACTACCGAGGCCGATTTTCTTCCATTTGCTTGGTATTAATTCCCCTATCGTTTCATTACATGTTTATGATATTTCAAAAGAAATATCATTTCAAAATATTTATCGAATAAGAGCAGCAGACATGAGATCCATAAAAACAGACGGCCAGGCAGCAAAAATAACGTATAAATATCAGAAGAGGCTTCAAAGGGTTATTGTTTTTAACAGGGAGGAGACTTTCTAATTCTTTCTAGATTGAAAACTTACAGGAACCAACCTGGACAATAACCCAGCGTCCAATCCTTATCTTCTCGTGATGCGGCTGTTAACATATTGTTTATGCAAAATGAACCAAAAGTATGGACTACCCAACAATTAACACTGGTCAGTTTGGTGGGTTATAGACCGGGCTGGCCTCTTGTTTATTTCGACCCTGATGGTATTAGAGTATTGGAGGCCGAAGGGTTTATTTCTGCCTTTCCTATATCTCTATTTTTTAAGCTCATGGGCACTTGCCTCGAATGCCCATATAAGCTGCATGTTCAAATGCAATCCCATTGCAACTTACAGCATGAATATGCAATGGATTCTTGCCATCAACTACAGCTGGATACACGTAATGAAGAATGAAAATACCAGAAAAATTGAAAATAACCCAGTCTTGACAAAATAAATAAATCTACAACATGTAGACAGATTGATAATAGATATATTAACAAAGAATCTAAAAACTATAAGTTAATAGGAAAAAGAACACCAACGATCACATGACGTGAACTTGACGTGAGACCGGAAGAGGTTAACACGTGGGCTAAAACGATGAAAGCTAGATGATTTTAACGATTATTTCCCTCTAGATCAATGCAGGAATTGCATTGCTTCCTGCAAGGAACGGTCTATTAACGAGTGAAATTTATATGATTTAGAAACTTTTCTTGGGTTTTCCATGTCATGGATTCAAGGTCGGCCTCTGGCCACTGATTCAGACGTTTCGGCATGATCCCACATGCCATTATCAAGGAATGATAGGTTCGAGTCACAGATTTAGGTTTTCTTATGATAGTATGATGGAATACTTCCTCCCCATAAAGTTATATATATAATTATTTTGTGTATATATATATATATATATATATATATATCATAGAACTGCTCCTAAACGACTGGACCGATTTTGGCGAAAACATTTGTTTGTATTTGAGTGGGTCCCAGGATGGTTTAGATTCACAATTGGACCCGATAAAACCATAAGGCGGTAGGAGTTCACTTGAAACAAAAATTTTAAAATCGCTCCAGCAGTCGTAAATCTAAATCAATTTGTATTTAGAAGAAAACAGGTCTACAACAGATCGATTTTTAGTATAAGACACATTTTAGAAACGAAATGGGAATATAAAGGTACTGTACATCAACTATATGTAGGCTTCAAAAAAGCATACGATTCAATTAAGAGGGAGAAGTTATATAGTATCCTGCTGGAGTTCGGAATTCCCAAAAAGTTAGTTAGACTTATACGAATGTGTCTAAATGACACAAAGAGATGGGTGCGTGTAGGCAAACAGTTTTCGGACACACTTGAAACCCAGAATGGGTTGAAGCAAGGAGATGCATTATCTGCTCTACTATTTAATTTTGTACTAGAGCATGCCATTAAATCTTTAGAGAATGAGGAAGGCTTACAACTCAATGGTATTAATAAGCTGTTAGTTTATGCTGATGATGTAGTACTACTGGCCGATAGCAAGGAGATACTAAAGGACAACACGCACACACTATTGAGTAACACTAAGAAATTAAGATTGGAAGTAAATATCAATAAAACTAAATATATGGTCACACGTAGAAATACATTATATAATGGAAATAGACAAATGAGAACATTTTTGGGAAGTGGCTGAATTCAAATACCTAGGAACAATAATCACAAATAGGAATGAGATGCACAAAGAAATTAAATATAGGCTCAATTCTGGAAATGCGTGCTATTATGAATTACAGAGACCCTTGATGTCCCAACTTCTTTCAAAAAAGGTTAAACTGAAAATACATAAAACTATTATTCTACCAGTTATATTTGATTTGAGGGAAGTAGATTATACAGGAAATGATTGGAAAGCATTAGCTCAGGATAGGGATGTATGGAGAGCTTATGTCATGAACCTAGGGGTTCGATAGTGCCAGTGGGTATGTAAGTAAATAACAACGAAACTCAGTATATGATATTAAAATAAACAGAGGTAGGTATTGGCCAGAAATCATCGAAATCCGGCCATTAGAAGTGTGTGTTTACCTAAAATTCAAAATTCAAATTTACTCGAAACCGCCATGTTTGGTTTATGGCAGTGTGTGCCATAAAATATAATTAATCCTTAATATTTAATTTATTTTGGCGCAGCAGCGCACGTCGTGTACCAGCTAGTTGATTTATAAAGACTATTTAACTCATGCTCCAAATGGGAGTCAATGACCAATCACGTTCCAATGATTTCTGTTTTACAACCAATCATAGTCGTGTTTCACGAAATATTTATCAGTGTTATATTTACCACATTAAAGAAAGCTCCTCCTTTTTAATATTCTGAACAGGTCTGACCATTATTTTGCAGTGACTGAGCCCATGAGAAATACGGCTACCAGATTGTATATATAGTGCATAGATGTCAACACATAGCGCTTGCAGGAGTTAATATAAAAACATTTGTAGCAATTTATTATACCACCAAAAAAAGAAACCACTGTTTGCACTTTCTTAAATGTATTTTTCCCAGGTAATAATCCAGAAAAATATAATTGTCATATTTATATCATACGACATCAGAAATGAATTTAATATACAGTTAGATGTGTTTCACTTTTCTCCACTAGAGAGCATTCTTACAATATTGCGTTCCTTTGGCAATAAATAGTATGATCTGGTTGCAGTGATAAACAAAAGCAGATGAAGCGTACCTATCGTTTCTCATTTGTTTTCAAACATCGCCGTTTACATTAAATATATAAATATTTTAAAATAACTATAGTTAAATAATGATTTGTAAGTAAAGAGCTTAATTTTATTCGTTAAATAGTCCTAACAAATGCCACTCTTGATTTCCAAATTCTCTAGATAAATTCACTCCTCACTTCGTGAGTCGTGAATTTATCGATGATTTGGAAATCACTCGTGGCATTACTTATGATAATGAAATCCAACATAATTTAACTTGCAAGGATTAAGGTTCAGTTTCACCAACAGAGGTAACTGTATTACGCCAGTTTATGCTATGTATTATATATGGGGAAAACTGGCGTAATACAGTTACCTCTGTTGGTGAAACTGACCCTAAGAGGTTAATACGTATCTAAATTCAGGCATCAGCTACGCTTCATAAATGTAATATACGAGTATTTAGCATTTCTGCATCATTGGTTGTTTTTATCGTAAGTAATGCCACGAGTGATTTCCAAATTATTCACGACTCACGAAGTGAGAAGTGAATTTATCTAGAGAATTTGGAAATCAAGAGTGGCATTTTTTAGGACTATTTAAAGAAAAAAAATTAAGTTGTTTACTCAGAAATCATTATTTAAATATAGTTATTCAAAATATGTATATATTTAACTAGCTAATACCCAGTGTGCGCTGCTACGCCCAAAATAAATTAAAAGTAATGTGCTTTTATCTTTAGTTGAATAAGTAAAAGGAAAAATAATTATAAATTTATATTTTTTTAGATACCCCGAGCTGATTATCCGGCGTTTGCCAGAGAATCTACTTATCCCGATCTTCTTGACATAAATGAGCTCAAATACGAAAATTAATGTGTTTTATGTTTAGTTATAAAAGTATAGGCAAAAATATATATCGTAATTATTTTAGATACCGCGTGCTGTTTAGCCGGCATTGTCCGGGAATCTACTCTTCCCGATCTTCTTGGCATACACGAACTGAAAGACGACAATTAATGTACTGCTTATGATTAGTTGAAAAAGTAGAATGAAAAATAATTATAAATGTATATCGTAATTATTTAAAGATTCCCCGTGCTAATTACCAGGTGTTGCCCGAGAATCTACTCATCTCGATCTTCTTGGCATAAATGAGATAAAAGATAAAATTCGTTATTGTGAGTTATCCGTAAAAGAATAACGCCATGTGCTGCTATTCTTGCACAGGAATCTACGTACTTGTCTCGATCTTCTTGACATCAATGAAATACAAAAATGGTTATTGTGAGTTATCCGTAAAAGATAAATATAATTATACTGTCGTGGATTTTTTGTAGAGCTTTTTGAGATATTCAATTCTGTGTACATTAATTTTGGGTATTTGTTATGGTTCAGACAACGTAGGCCATTTAAGCGTCCAAAGAGCTACTTTTTTCACGTTTTCCACTACAAAGGGCGATTTTTAAGAGTGTAGGAGTTGATTATCACAACTCTCTTATAGCCTATGTTAATCCCGGGAATTTCCTGAACATTTTGCAAAAAGCCCCATCACAATCTGATCAATGGTATGGCCACGCATAAGGTACGAACAAACAAACATTCATTTTTAGTATTAGATGTAAACGGCGATGTTTGAAAACAAATGAGAAACGTTTGTTATACTACATTTGTTCATCACTGTATCCAAATCATATTATTTCTTGCCAAACGATCGCATTATTTTAAGAATGCACCCTAGTGGAGAAAAAATGAAACACATCACACTGTTTATAACCATTATTATAGGTCATTAATTAATTTCTGATGCCCTATGATGTAAATTATGTTTTTCTGGAACATAAACTCATGGGAAATAATACGTTTAAGAAAGTGCAAACAGTGGTTTATTTTTATTGTGTTATGATCAGTTACTACGAATGTTTTTCTGTTATATCACGGAAAGCAGTACCTTTTTACATTCGTGCAATATATATACAATCTGGTAGCCGTATTTCTTAGTGAATCAGTCACTGCAAAATACTGCTCTGGCCTATTTGGAATGTTAAAAAGAAGAAGCGCCGTAGCCGAACGGTTAAGGTAGGAAGCCTTGGCGCAGAGCTACGGGACTTGCGCTGGTTCGAGTCTCCATGGGGGAAGAAATTTTCTCATGGTATTTCGGTCAGTATGGGACCGGTGCCCACCCAGCATCGTGAGGCAATTGGGTAGCTACAATAAGTAGCGGCTCCAGGTTGAGGAACCAGCTATAACGGCTGGGGGAGTCGACATGCTAACCACATGTCACCCCTACACTGGCTGTTGATCATCTACCTCTGTGATTGACACATGTGGATGTGAAGGGCCAGAGCCGGCTGGTAAAAGGGCAACCGCTGAAAAGTGGAAAGACCCTCAATCGGAAAAAAGAAGAAGTTTGATTTTAAAGTGATAGGCCTATAACTAAACTGATAAAATCGAGGTGAAAAACGATTGCGATTGGTTGAAAATCAAAATTCACTGAAATGTGATTGTCATTGACTGCCATTTGAGGCATCGTAAAATTGTGATGTTCGCTGATTATAATTGTAAGCCTTATGGCATTATCAACCAGAGTAAATAGAAATTAATATGTTTATAATAATTATTTTTTTATTTATCAAGTAACGATAATTTGGCTCTATAAATGTATTCGGTTATATGTTTTAAAATGTTTCATTTCATGTAATTTGTATTATATTATTATATATATAATATATATATCTCATCTTTTATATACCCTTTCTCCAAAATACATGTACAGTATAATATACAGTTTAACTTTTCTCAGAAATTTGAGACAAGTAGGGCCTATTAAAAACTATCCTATACCCTATATGGAGATCATTCCGCTTTAAATGATGCATGAAATTTATTTTTAAACAAATAAAAAACGCTTATTACCGGCAATATGAGCGTCTAATGTTTGCCCTATCGAACTCTTTTAAAACAACATTTAAAAAATGTAAATTTACTGATTTCCGTTCCGTTGTGTTTAACATGCGGTCAGTATATAGATTGCCAAACGTCTAGATCAGTAGTGAATCCACGCTCGTAAGATGAGTGTTTTTTTTCTGTTCACGGTGAGTCTATCGATCGGCGGCTTTGTATACGAGCAAAAGAGAAAATTAATGGCACTTTTAAACAACTGTCACCATTCCTTATGAAATCAAAAGGAATAACTAGGCTGCATCGTCACGGTCTACGACTTTGGAATTCAATTTTAAAAACCGGAAGAATTATAGTGACCTTCGGTAAAAGAACTAAATTATTCTGTTTAGAGACTATATATTATTTAACGACGACGCCAGACACCTGAGGTATACTAATGCATTTACTAGTATAGTTTGGTTGTTTCTTAATCACAGAAGACTACCTGCGTATACATTTGTTTCCTGGCATTTAAGTATTACGCGTATATTCGCTGATTTTTTAATTCTATTTCTAAGATTATGATATGCTTTACAAGGAAAAGAAATAGCTTTCCAGAACATCAATTCTGAGATAAATTATAAAGCTTGAAGTCTGCGGGGGAAGTCGGCCGAGGTGGACTAGAGGTTACTGTATCTTCCTTGCCTCTGGTTATGAGGGTCGATGATTTTTTTAGGATGGAACTATTCCAAGAGGAACTTAAAGCCGCTGGGTCAACAATGTTTAAGACTCTTTCGGGGTTTTAAGAGAAAATGTTTAAGCCCTAAAAAAAAACTCTAAAAATCTCTAAAGCAAAATCATCGACTTCATCATCCTAGTAAACCCGATTACCTTAGTTCCCTACTAGATGTCTCATTGGGTCGGATGTTAATCGCATACCATTGACATCTGTAGGAAAACAAGCGTAAAGAAACTAGTTTAGTAACACCTAACAATATAGGGATTTTACGCCATTATAGCTAGATATAAAGCTTGAATGTTTATGAAAAATCAGGGTTCGGAATATATAAAAGTTTCATTGTAAGGAACTTTTAAGAGGTGTACTTATGTTAGTTTCTTTTCTCTGTAAATAAAATACCTTTGTTGTTCTTGTTTTTTATTGAACAGGGTTACGATCTATTAACATATTCATTTGTCCAAATTTTTAATATTTCATTTTTTTTATCATTCCTATCTTTCCAGTCTTCTTCCTCCAATCCATTCTCCTTCATTGATCTTCTAACCTTTTGTATCCAATGTAATATTTTTCCTTTCTTCCCTGAAGAGTCCAAACACTTTTTATTTTAGTTTGCTCTGGCCCGTTACTCTTCTAACATGGCCATACCATTATAATTATATTTGATTAAGTGTAGTTAGTATTTGAGAATAAAGTTCTTAGGAAAATGTTTGGACCAAAGAAAGATGAACAGACAGATGAATTGAGAAGACTGCATAACAATGAACAACATACTCTTTATAGGAAGCCAGATATAATGAGAACAGTTAAGTCTCGTAGACTGTGATGGGCAGGATATGTGGCACGAAAGGGGAATGAAAGACGCGCATGAAAGCTTCTTGTAGGAAAGCCAGAGGGAAGACGCCCAGTTGTTAGACTAAGAATGAGGTGGGAGAATAACATTAACTATGATTTAAGGGCAGTAGATTATACAGGGGATGATTGGAAAACATTAGCTCAGGATAGGGGTGTATGGAGAGCTTATGTCCGCGCTGCCATCAACCTACGGGTTCGATAGTGCCAGTGAGTTAGTTAGTTAGTTAGTAGTTTATAGAATTATGGACTTTCATTTCCTGCCTTATTACATTGTTGCACTTAAAACTCTTTTTTCTCATTTTTGGACTTAAAGTACGTTTCTTGTAAACCACGATATACAATTGAGCGTAGATAGTGCTTTATTTAAGGATATTCTTTAATATGTCATCATTTGCGATTCAATGCTGGCCGTGAAATATATATTTTTTAAACTTGAAGTTATTTTACGGCCTTTAAATATACAACATATGGCCCTCGAATTTATTTTCATTACGGGGGAAGTATTGCTCATGATTTTTACGACCTAAAAATCCACCTATCCCGGTTGGGTTTGAACCCATGAAGTGGGAACCTAAGGTAAGCGTAATAGCCACGATGCCACATAGATCAAATCATAAAAGAGGAGATAAAGTAAAGAAAGAAGACAATTAATTATTCCTAATTAATTAATTAATGTGGAGTTAAGTTGCTTAATACCATATAAAAACGGAGTATTCTAATAGTAAAGGTGAATACTCTTTTAATGGCATCTTCCCTTAAGGAGAACAAATGTGAAAATATGGTATTTAAGTGTTATTGCTCATTAAGGGAGTTATACCCTCAAAGGTTGGTAATAGCTAGTAAGGAAGTGCTTTATTGAGGGTGTAATTTGTAATTACGAGGGTGGCAGCCATTATTCAACAAAAGAATGTTACGGCGTCTTAGCGTAATGACACTACAAATCATCAAGTTATTTGCATACCACGTGCCACTGTTGCCAACACTGCAAATTATTCTTTCCCGCCTTAAGGAAAGTTCCTTACTTCAGATTTCATACTATCTACTGAAGCAATATGATGATTAATAATAATAATAATAATAATAATAATAATAATAATAATAATAATAATAATAATTTATGCAATGATACTAAAGTTCTAATATATAATCAGAAATTGCAGCATACAAGATGCCAATAAATTTTGCTTCAAGCATATTTCAAGTACAAGATGTGAAATTGTATGTAGAATATTTAAAAAAGAAAACTCAATGATGCGACATATGTAGAAAGCCCTTGGCTTACCAACCAACCGCTGGCCTCACATTCACATGTGTTAATCATAAAGATGGACGAACATCCAGCCAATATAGGTGTGGCATGTGGTCAGGATATGGAGTCCCACCTGAATTTCGCAATCTGAAGTCGCCACTTATTATAGCCCCCCAAATTCTTCACTATGCTCAGCGGGCACCAACCTCATACCGGGCGAAATTCCACGAGAAAATGTATTCCCCCAAGGTAACTGGAACAGCTTTGGGGATCCGATTTGAACTCATTCTTTCAAGATGGTGTTTCCAATTTAGTTGGTACTGTTTAATATATTCCAAAATTGGCATAGTTTTCAATTCTTTTAAGATATCGGTGTTCCTTTTCCGATCCCATCTGGTGTAACCCGCTTTTCTGCGCATGAATCTCATTTCACAAGCCGTTATTCTGCTTTCATGTTGTCTTTTTAGTGTCCATGCTTCACTACCATAGGTCAACACTGGTCTAGCCAAAGTGTTATACGTATAAACGTAATCTGGTGTTTTTTTTTGCAAGGGATGGTTTTATAAGTCTAGTTCTACAACTACAGGAGAAGAAATGCTTGTGCAGTTATATAAAGTACTAGGTTCAGAATAAGCATTTGAAAGAGAAGAACTGCAGGTTAACCGTGCCCATGGAAATAAATGTACCAACGAATGTGGCGTTTGCATTATTTTGTATAGACAAACATTAAAAGATATATTTCACTATACAGGCTACTTTATATACATATCGCTTAAACATGTAATTTACACTAAATACACAGAGAGAAATACCGATGCTTATTGCGCAAAACTGGTTATCTAATAGAAATGGAAAATATATAAATATGCCTATAATAATAAGCTCAAAAGATGTTATATTTATAATACTTAAGCTTATCGACACTAAACTTACATAACCACACATGGACTACAGTAAATTGCTGAATAAAGATACTATTAACATTATTTTTTAAATTTGTGAAAATATTTCTGGATAAAATAAGAAATACTGTCATAAGAGAAAAAATGACTATTGGTTATTCAATAGTAGATTATATACAGTATAAGCAATTAAATTGGTATGGGCACGTACGACGAAAGATTACCCAGGAAAACATTGGAATGGTGTCCACCTGGAAGAAGGAGGAGGGGAAGACCTCGAAACTCGTGGATGCAGGAAATCAGAACCGGAATGAGAGCGAGGGGACTGGAGGACATGGATTGGATGGAGAGAGACGAATGGAGAAGAAAAATAAAACTTTAGGCACAGAAAGATGTGTAAACATTAAAATTCTGTGTATAAATAAATTTCTGGATATCAGCCATGTAGCATAACTGAAACAAATGATCGAGAAACAAGTTAACTCTAGCTGTAACTCTACATCGAACATGTCACTTTATTATTTAGCTACTCGTCTCGCGAATTTCCTGCACTCTTATATTAAGGATTGCCCGACTCAAAAATAGTTTTAAAAAGTAATCCTGTGAAATTTAAACGTAATAAATAACTAAGTTCTAGAGATTTTTATTATCATTATTTTATATTTTGTTCTTTCAATATAAAGTAAATTAAATTTTAATCCAGTATTAGGTTTATATTATGACTATTATTATTATTATTATTATTATTATTATTATTATTATTATTATTATTATTATTATTATTATTATTATAGTCGTCCGCGGTGGACCAGTGGTTATGCTCCTTGCCTCTGGTCCCAAGGGTGTGGGTTCAAACCCGGCCCAGATTATTGAATTTTTTTTAGGATGGAAAAAATCCAATGGGTAAATCCACCGGGAAGGAGTTAAGCCGTCGGTCCCGAGTCTGAAGATTTTCACGCTCATAAAAGATCCTTAAACCTGAATAAAAAGGCCTCTGAGCAAAATTTACCGATCTCAATATCCTAGTAATAATTTAGTTGTCGCTAGATGTCTCATTGAGTCGGTACGTTGACCGCATGGCATTCATGCCATCTATGAGCAAATAAGGTAACTAAATTAGCTTGGTCTAGTAACTCCTAACAAACATATGGCTCAACATTGGGCTACGTTATAGATAGATTGATATTATTATTATTACTATTATTATTATTATTATTATTATTATTATTATTATTATTATTATTATTATTATTATTATATTTAAATGTTATGTGCTATTAATTTAATTCAAGTTAATTCAAAGTTATGTAATATCTTTATAATTTAACCCTCGTCTTAAATTCACATGTACTCGTACAATAAATTATTATTATTATTATTATTATTATTATTATTATTATTATTATTATTATTATTATTATTATTTGTAATTTGCGATGTGTAATCACACATTTTACAAAAAACGGGATAATTAATAGTATTATGAACCATCTTTAGTACAAAAGAACACAAGATTATGGCTTTATAAGGTTCTTGCAAGACCAGTATTAAGATATGGTATTGAAGCAAGGACAATACGAAGAAGAGATGAATGCTGAATAACAACAAATGATATGTGATTTATGCGCAGTACAGCAGGCTGTACAAAATGGGACCATAAAAGAAATGACGAAATTACGGAAGAGTTGGATGTAGAACCCATTCTCCATAATATTCAATACTACCAGAATAACTGGAAAGGCCATCTTCAACGAATGTCATCTCACAGAATTTTATAAGCTATGCTTCGTTACTGCTCCCAAGGCAAAAGATCGCTGGGACGTCCAAAAAAGTGCTGGATGGAAAATTCCTCTTTGAGGCCATAACAGGCCGCATGGCCTAATACTTGCATGTATTATTATTATTATTATTATTATTATTATTATTATTATTATTATTATTATTATTATTAAGAAGAAGCACTGTTAGAAAGCATTAGATAAAATCCGACGATTTGCACCTATGTTGAATTTTTCGGAGAAGCTAGTACTTGATTTTTTCATATAGGAGGCATACTCTCTTTTACGTTCCTTGTCTAGTACGCCAGCCACAGGTTGAAGTGAGAATGACAATTTTTATATGAGTTAGCGGCTAAGTCAGCAAGGTTGGCAACATGACACGTAAAATCTTGTTATATTACGCTGTGAAGTTAGCAACACGCACAACTGTAATAAATCTTAGGTTTGCTCATGCGCAATTTGTCTTGATTAAAACAAAACCCTATCTGCATGTTAATACACGACTTACAATGTATTTATTACTTTGTAGAGCTTCAAACTTGGTCTGTTCTATTTCAGTTTTGATAAGTTTTCCACTTGCAACTGGGATTTGTTTTATAGGCATTGTTTTTCTTTGACAGAAAAAAGAACTGCTAGTATAATAAATTGAAGTAGTTTATCTGAAAACAATGTTTAATTGAATTATACAAATGCATGTCTTGTAGACGGTGATGGGGAGGATATATGACACGACTGGGACTGAAATTGGGGATCAAAACTTATTCTAGGAAAAGCAGAGGAATAGCGCCCAGTTGGTAGTACAAAAATGAGTTGTCTAGATAAAATTAACTATTATTTGAGAGAGGAGAATTATACAGGGAATATTTGGAAAATATGGTATCAGTTTAGGAATGTATGAAAAGCTTATGTCTCCGCGGCCATGAACCTCCGGGTTCGATAGTGCCAGTGAGTTAGGTAGTTACTTAGTTATAGATTATTATTAATCTTCCATAAGAATATGGGTTCAGTTATAAAATTATACACTTTGCACTATCATCTACATTATATAAGGCTGTTCAATAAAGAATGATAGATAATTGTTTAACATCCATAATTTAGCACACACAAATTTTGTTTTACGATATTTGTTAATGCGTCATATACACATGGTACAAGTTGCAAGGTCATATCTCCTGGTTCCAGTCTGTGAGCAGTGTGCAAGGCAAGAAATGTTCAGTACAACTTACGGCTACATTAGAAGTGAACCATAATTTCTTTTGAAGACTATTTAACTCATGCCCCAAATGGGAGTCAATGACCAATCACGTTTCAATGATTTCTGTATTACAACCAATCAGAGACGTGTTTCACGAAATAATTATCAACGTTAGGATTATCATATATTAAGCAAAGCTCCTCCTTTTTAATATTCTGAACAGGTCTGACCGTTATTTTGCAGTGACTGAGCCTATAACAAATACGGCTACCAGATTGTATATAATAGTGCTTACATGTCAACATTTGTAGCAATTGATTATACCACCAAAAAAAGAAACCACTGTTTGCACTTTCTTAAATGTATACGACATCAAAAATGAATTAATATACAGATTGATGTGTTTCATTTTTTCTCCACTAGAGAGCATTCTTACAATATTGCGTTCCTTTGGCAATAAATAGTATGATCTGGTTGCAGTGATAAACAAAAGAAGCAGTAGAAGCGTAGGCTACCTATCGTTTCTCATTAGTTTTCAAACATCACCGTTTACTTTAAATATAAAAATATTTTTAAATAACTGTAGTTAAATAATGATTTGTGAGTAAACAGCTTTATTTTATTCGTTAAATAGTCCTAACAAATGCCACTCTTGATTTCCAAATTCTCTAGATAAATTCACTCCTCACTTCGTGAGTCGTGAATTTATCGATAATTTGGAAATCACTCGTGGCATTACTTATGATAATCACTGCTTATGAAACTCGACTACATCATTTTGATCCTGAGAGCAAACAATAAAGCTCTATATGGAAATCTCCTTTACCACAAATCCCCCAAAAGCAAAAGTTGTTTCTTCTACTGGGAAAGTTATGGTCATCTCTTTTTCTGATATTCATGGAATGGTACTTATATCAGCATGTAAAAAAGGTAAAGTGATCCCACTATACGCCATAAGAGACCCTTGGGGTGTAGGAGGTTAAGGCTCCCACTTTTTCTAGACAATCGGCACTTGGTGTCAGCCGAGTTGTTAGCCCTGCATGACGGCCGCTTTTACCCCCAGAACAAGCGTCTGGTACTCATTTCCGTTAGAGACTGAGTCAATCCCAGGGCCAGTTTAATAATCCTGGCCCCACCGGGACTCGAACCCTCGACCTTCCGATTTGTAGCGCACATATCAGCATGTCGTACTTGCAAATATAGCAATAACTGGGTAAAATACAGAGATGTCCTGATAAAGCTGCAGGATTATACATATCAGGCGAAAAAGACCACATTTCCATGCAACAAGTTGGATCCTGGACCATGTTAATAGGTGGCTGGATATCGCAAAGGCTGTTGCTAAATACTGTATCTTCAAAAATCAAAGTGAAATGTATTCCTTTAAACTAAAAACTAAACTCCATGGCGCGACAGGCCTAAAAGGCCCTTGGCCTACCAACCGGCTGCTTGCCTCATATCTACATGTGTTAATCACAGAGGTAGACGATCATCCTGCCAGTGTAGGGGTGACATGGTCAACATGTCGGGTCCCTCAGCTGTTATGGCTGATTTTGTCAACCTGGAGCCGCTACTTAATGTAGCTACCAGAATTCTTCGTGATGTGGGGGTCCGGTCCCATAATGGTCGAAATTTCATCAGAAAATTTCTTCCCCCATGGAGGTTCGAACCAGCGCAAGTCCCATAGCTCTGCGCCAAGGCATCTTGCCTTAACTACTCGGCAACGGCACGACGTGTGTTCATCACCCTCCCTATAGTCAGGATTTAGCCCCGTGTGGCTTTTTTTATATTCCCTTACCCGAAGAAATAACTTCGCGGGAGAAGTTTCCCATTTTCAAAAGCAAAAGTGAAGGCTGCAGGGGCGATTTTGAAAGACCTCTCAGAAAAAGGTTTCCAGCGAGTTTTAGCAGACTGGCAGAAACGCTGGGAAAAGTGCATTGCATTCAAAGGAGTCTACTTTGAAAAAGACCATCAAACTTTTCAGCGTTAATAAATAATGTAGAAAAAAATAGAGCACAGTTTATTGAACAGCCCTCTCATGTAAACAAATGTAAATATACATAGTAAATTAGTTATGAACTATTATTCAGGTGTCCTAGAAAGTCGTTCTAGTGAATAAACACAATAGCGCTGATAATTACAGTGTCCATAAATATGTATTATGTTAATTAATTTATTAATTATAGGATACCTGTCATTATTTATCTTTATATCCAACGAGGTACACCTCTGTGGTCTCGAGGTAGCGTGCTGGCTTGTCACGCAGCGGGCCCGTGTTCGATTCTCGGTCGGGTCAGGTTCCAGGGTGAGTTTTTTTGGGGCGGGGGGGGGTTTCCTCACCTGTAAGACAAATGTTAGGAAGCTTAGGGCCAACGGTCCCCGAAAATCATCTGTCCATCATCATCATCCTTATCATTATCATCATCAGCCTTCACCGGTATGGAAAGCAACGAGAAGCTAGCACACCTATAATTCCCTAGTAAAACTGCAAAGCATAGCATGAAAATGCTATAATTGCAGTGATAGACCTGCCCTCGGGCAGAATTACTATGGATGGATGGATGGATGGATATCCAACTAGCTATCCATTTAAATATCTATCTATCTACCAATACAACTACACATAATTACATGTACATGTCCACCGCTGTGGTCTCGACATAGCGTGCTGCCTTGTCACGCAGCGGGCCCGGGTTCGATCTCCGATCGGGCAGTTTTTCTGGGCGAGGTTTTTATCGGGGTTTTTCATCACCTCTAAGACAAATGTCAGGAAAACTTTAACGCCCAAACGGTCTTCGAAATCATATAGCCATCATCACCATCATCCTTCACCGGTGTGGAAATCAATGGGAAGCTACCACACTTTACCTAGTAAAGCTGCAAGCATTGTGTGAAAATGAAGGACCTGCCTTCGGGCAGAATTAGGATGGATACACGTACATATACTGAAGGCCAACATTTTTCCAATAACTGCTATTTCAATTTATAATTCATATAATTCATGAAACATTTTAAAGTTGTTTACAGCCTAAGTTTGATCCCTACAATAGTATATTACGATGCGAGGTTGGAAGTGGTTTTTTACAGAATCGAGGAATATGTTTAAATACCGAGCGACAGCGAGGTTTTTATTTTGCGGAATTCTGTAAAACACTTCACAAAAGTGCGTAGTACATTTTTTTTTGCGCAATGGTGTTTTCAAAATAATAAATAATAGTAAAATAATAGCATCTTTGTTGGAAATATTTCCATTCATTATAAACAATTGACTAACGTTAGCTGTGTGGGTAATGTTTATTAGTTGAAACAACAGAACGTCATGAGACCAATAGTGATAAAATAACAGGAGGCCGTGAGATCATTTAGTGATAAAATGGCAGCAAGTACTTATTTAGTGTTTTTTTATTGTTTCAAATAAAGTTCATTTCGGTGATAAACGATTCCGGGCTATGTGGCCGTGGTCTATAACTGGCGTTTCTTCCAGACGTTTCTCCCTCAACTGCGGAGGGCATCTTCAGTGGCGAGCGCTTCCAGCTGTTGTTTCCCTGTCGTAGACTCGACTGCCCGGAATCTTTTATCACCATGATTACCAGCCGTGAAAGCCTGCATTCCACTATTAAAGTTAATTTCGTTTAAAATGCATTGATTTGTTTGTATAATGTATATTAACACTACCTTTGGATATTTTTTGTATATACGTAGCCCCTCAGGGGTCCTCATCTAGGAGATATGTGGATGGCGACCACAAGGTGCCCAAGCTGTGCAAAACATTTCTTCCACTTACTTGTGTTTTGCACTCTTTTAACTTTACTATCTAACCTCTCTTGGTTAACTTGTTTTTTCGACCCCAACGCTATTAGGGCATCCGAGGGCTAGGGAGTCCTTCCTTTTTTTCCATTTCGTCTTTCCTTTATTTTCTTTTCTTCTCCAGAAAAGCCTGACCAGAGGCTATAAGATGGCAGCCCCATCACTGGTCTTGCCTTCCTTTGGCCAGCAACCAATCGAAGGGACTATTATTATGCTTTCAAGTCTTATACGAGAATTTCCCATAAGGAAAAATGTTCTACAGGATCGTAACAGGCCTTGGAAGGAAGAAGAAGAAGACATTGTATGTAGTATACATAGAGGACAGTGGTTTTACTTCCCACACGCGTTTGTATTATGTAGTATTACAGTATAGTTATTTTATTACAGTGTGTTATTTACGTTGGCAATCCCAAAATGTAGGAATTTAAACTTTCAATCATGGTCGCCATTGCTGTAAATACGACAGAACGCGCTATCGCGCAAAAAATAATGTTGTAGGAATGCAATCTCACTACATAAAAACATACGAATTAGATGTATATGTAACGGATACTGAAGTAAATACGGGAAATGCCGTAAAAGGCCGGTCATTAATGACATTGTTCACTTTGGATGGGCAATACTAACTTGCCCATCTGACACTAACTTGCTCATTTTATCACCCTAACTTGACCTACATTAGGGCAAGTTAATGTTAGGTGGGAAAGTTAGTGTTAATGTTATTGCCCTTCCAAAGTGAACAAAGTCGTTAATGACCAGCGTTTTACATTCCCCGTATTTATTTCATTGCCCATTACATATATAGGCTACTGCACACATCACTTCTTTAAAGAACTTCATTAAATAATACACCACATCTTTTATAGTATATTACGATTCAAGGTTGCGAAGTAGTATTTACAGAAGCGAGGAAATGTTTAAAAACCTCGCTATCGCTCGGTTTTTAATTTCCGAGATTCTATAAAAACTTCAGAAACATACGTAGTAGGCCTACATTATTTTTGCGCGATGGTGTTTTCAAAATAATGAATAATAGTAAAATAATATCTTTGTTGGAAACATTTACTTTCATTATAAACAAATGACTAACGTTAACAGTGTGGCCAATGTTTATTAGTTGAGACTACAGCAGACCGTGCCGCCAACCAGTCATAAAATGGCGGCAAGTACGTGTTTATGTTTTATATTGTTTCAAATAAAGTTCAGTTCATTTAAAATGCAGTAATTTGTTTCGTATAATGTATATTAACACTACCTTTTGGATATTTTTTTGTATATACATTGTACGTAGCATACATGAATGACAGTGGTTTTACTTCCCTCACGAGGTTTGTAATATGTAATATTACAGTATAGTTATTTAGGTTGGCAACCCCGAAATGTAGGAAGTTGAACTTGCTTTAAGTACGACAAAAAGCATTATAGCGCAAAACATATACTATATATAATATTACATCTAATTATAAATTAAATAAGTATTTTTTAAACGAAGCCAAAGTTTACAAAATGACTATGTACAGGAATCAAAACTTTTGACTACTTCAGTAGATGTCAGATGCTGACAATACTAAAGTAAAGTGATCCCGTTACAGGCCTCAGGAGACCTTTCGGATAGTAGCAGGTTAAGGCTCCCACTTTTTCTAGACAATCGGCACTTGATGTCAGCCGGGTTGTCACTCCTGCGTGACGGCCGCCTTTTCCCCCAGAATAAGCATCTGGTACTCATTTCCGTTAGAGACTGAGTTGACCCCAGGGCCATAGTGCCACCAGAAGGTTTGGGTCAGTTTTAAAAATCCTAACCCCACTGGGACTCGAACCCTCGACCTTCCTGCTTGTAGCGCAGTGCCCTAACCTCAACGCTACTATGTGTCCCCTGACAATACTGACCTAATTTAAATTAAGTACATTATGCCATAGTTATTAGTAAGGGGCGGATTCCCCTGACATGTCATATTTTTACCAAAGCCTATATTCTAAGCTTCAAGTATGTAAACACATTTATATATGCCTTATTATTAAGATTAAGTGGTTTTTATTGGGTCTTAAAAGTCATATTCCTCACTTTTTCACATCTTCCGTCATACTTCTGCCTATTTTAATGATAAAGTCATATTTTGGGTTTTTTAATAGCTTAGTCATCAGGCGATTGGAAATAACCAATATTGTAGCTTATAAAAATTGTCAGTTTCACAGTAGGCCTACACTTGTTTCGAAGGTTTCTGTTAACAGGTCAATAGAAAAAGATTTCCTTTCTCTTGTGATACAATTGAAAATGTATTTGAATGAACAATTAATATAATATGGGTAAAAAATTCATTCAATTATAAGGTCTTTTTTGTATTTTTATATCATGTTTAAACCTTTTTTTAGGTCATAAATGCATGCATATTTTCCATTTTTTAGTCATAGAAATCCGCCCCTTAGTTATTACAGTGTTGGAACAAATGGTAATATGGTTTCGATGCGAAACTGCCAATGGTTTCCTATAGGAACCAAACTTAAAGTAAGGAACTTTAACATATGGGCCTACTTATAAATTATTTAAATTACACAACCTCTAGTGAACATGTCCACGTGTTGTGGTATTGATTACTTTTTATTGGCGCTTTTCGATTCTTTTCCGTCACGTGATCGGGTGATTGAGTTTTATTTCATATCATCTAAGCATGAACAGATCTTTATAGTATATCATAGGGTTGTTACTGTGGGTGTATGACTCACGAATAGCACAGTAAGACAGATGGACAGTCCTTTAATTGCTTAATTCCGATAGGGGAATGGCTGCTCCATTTTAATGTATATTTATGACTTCAGTCGGCATGTCTCTGGGATAGAAAATAATCCAGGATTTAATTGGTTGATGCCCTTTCAAATAACATGATATTCAAGTGTCTTCATTGGCTGATGAAAAAAAAAAAGAATGTTGAAAGCGAAGTTTGTAAAATGAACATCTGCATTAAACCAGCAGTCCGTATATATTAACGAAAACATTTACAACACGGAAACAATTATTTATCTCACGTCCAATGTACTATTATTATTATTATTATTATTATTATTATTATTATTATTATTATTATTATTTCTTATAACCCATTTAGAGATTTTTAACATCGCATCTTTTATTTAATTAATGATTCTATGAAATGGTGAATTTAATGAAGTGGGTTTTGGTAACGAAATTCAAACCCAGTATTCCCATTGACGGGTAAGGCACCCGGTTTCAACTCAGGATTTCCTCGATATGCAAGTCACAAACACTACCGCTTGAGCCCACAAACTGGTTGTTATTATTATTATTATTATTATTATTATTATTATTATTATTATTATTATTATTATTATTATTATTATCATTATTCATTTAACATCTAAAGTTATATCACGTCTAAGGCATTTGGTGTTTGTCATATGTTTACACAAGAAATTGCAGATTTAATTTTAATGATGATGAGATGATAATCATTGTCTTCCTGTCAAGTAGTAGTGGCCTGTTGGGTCTCCAAAACCTTCTCTTGTGAGGTGTTCTAAAAGTCTCTTACCCTGGGGTGTGCGTGGAGAACGAGCTGTCCAGGTACTCTTGTAGGTTCCAATTTTTTTTTTCTGAAACCAGCTTGTCCAGGTAATGAACAGTGGGTATTATTTTAAATTCTTCTGCAATGTCACTATTTGTCTTATGATCCACTTCTTTTTCGTATAAATCTTACTTCTGCAGCTGTCATCCATCTTTCGTTTAGGAGACTAATGGTCCTGGTATCTTTGTCATAACTGAGAACTGAACGTGTTACAATTTTATATGCTCTGTATGTTTATGGACTTTTGTAGCTAGAAATACTTAACTGATGATTCTCAATTACCTACTGTAGTTTTGGATTTTGTTAGAAATATCACATAGATACGAAATGTGTTAATCAGTGCGTATCCTAAATATTTGAAGGTATAAATATTTCCAGTATAAAATTTTCATAAGTAATGCCATGAGTAATTTCCAATTTATCTAGAGGATTTTGAAATCAAGAGTGGCATTTGTTAGGACTATTTAACGAATAAAATTAAGCTGTTTACTCAAAATTCGGTATTATAAATATTTATATTTAATGTAAATGACGATGTTTGAAAACTAAACAGAAATGTGAGGTTATGTATATTCACTGCGACTTGATCATACTATTTATTACCAAATAGCATCGCAATATTGTAAGAATGCACCCTAGTGGAGAAATAATGAAACACGTCAAACTGTATATTACAATCAACTTTATAGGTTACTAGCTAACAACCGGCGTGCGATGCTAAGCCTAAATAAATGAAAATTAAGTGATTTTATGTTCAGTTGAATAAGTACAAGGAAAAGTAATTATAAATTTATATTTTTAGATACCCTGTGCTGGTTACCCGGCGTTGCCCGGGAATCTACTTATCCCGATCTTCTTGACATAAATGAACTGAAATGCTAAAATTAATATGTTTTATGTTTAGTTAAATACGTAAAAGTGAAAATTTATATCGTAATTATTTTTAGATACCCCGTGATTTTTACCTGGCGTTGACCGGGAATCTACTCATCCCGATCTTCTTGGCATAAATGAGCTGAAAGCAAAAAATAATGTATTTCTTATGATTAATTGAATAAGTAAAATGAAAATTAATTATAAATGTATACCGTAATTATTTTAAGATTCCCCGTGCTGATTACCCGGTGTTGTCCGAAAATCTACTTATCTCGATCTTCTTGGCATAAATGAGCTAAAAGATAAAATTCGTTATTGTGAGTTATCCGTAAAAGAATACCCGCCATGTGCTGCTATGCTTGCACAGAAATCTACGTACTTGTCTCGATCATCTTGGCATTAATGAAAGACAAAAATGGTTATTGTTGAGTTATCCGTAAGAGATAAACATATGCTTCGCGGACTGTTTTGTAGAGCGTTTTGTAATATTCAATTCTATGTACATTAATATTGTGTATTTGTTATGGTTTAGACAGCGTAAGCCATTTAAGCGTCCAAAGAGCTACTATTTTTCACGTTTTCCACTACAAAGGGCGATTTTTAAGGGTGTAGGAGTTGAGTATCACAACTCTCTTATAGCCTATGTTCATCCCGGGAATCTTCGGAACATTTTGCAAAAATCCCCATCACAATCGGATCAACGGTATGGCCGCGCATAAAGTACGAATAAACAAACAAGCAAGCAAACATTTATCTTTATATATTAGATTAATTAATTTTTGTAGTAAACAACTCGGTAAAATCAAGGAATTTGTTCATTATTTGCTATATTCAGTGTATTTGTCGGAGAAAAATAATGTTCTTAACTGTTTAGAATATTAAAAAGGAGGAGGTATCTTTATCACAAACGCAGGAGCTGAATAAAGTAAGTACTGTAAATGGAAGTTTATAATAACTCTGTGAAGTTTCCTTCTTTTTTGAGGCTATGATAAATGAGCTTTTTTCGCATTTAGAATTGTTGGTTGTTTCCAATAGGATGTAAATTTATATTGGTGTGTTAAAAGGTGTTTGCTATATCTGTTGACTTACTTATTGTATTTTGAAATAATGTTTAATGAAGAAAAATGGGACTTCGCAATTCAATTCCAACCGAGCGTTTGCATTTTCAGAAAAAAAAAACATTAAGAAAAAATCGTAATCAGGTTGTTTGGTGATGTAGTTTGAACCACGACTTCCCGAATTAAAATTTTGTCACCGATTTCCTTGGGATCGTTTGACGAAATCTTCATTAGTATCGTAACATTTGTATCTTTAATTTAAAAAATTGGACTCTGAAAATCAGAATTGCTGCATATTAACTCGTTCCAGTTATTTAATGTCCAAAAATTAATTTAAAAATATTTTATTGTTTGCACTGTACGTAAACTATATGTAGACTTCCAAAAAGGCATACGATTCAATTAAGAGGGAGAATTTGTAATACGCTGCTGGAGTTGGAAATTCCTTAAAAAAAAAGTTAGACTTATTCGAATGCATCTAAATGGCACAAAGAGTAAGATTACGTATAGACAATTGTTTTAAGATACTTTTAAAATTCACATTTGATTAATGGAAGGAGACGTACTGTCTCATCTACTATTCAATTCTGTGTTAGAGCGTCCCATCAAATCTTTAGAAGATAAAGAGGGAGTTCAACTAAATGGTGTTAATAAGGGGTTGGTATATGCTGATGAAGTAAACTTAATATAATTAGTATTACTTCATCGCCATATACATTACCAGGCGATAGTGAGGATATACTAACATGCACATTCTATTGAGTAACGCTAAGACATTGCGGCTGGAAGTAAATCAATTAAACAAAATATATTGTCATACAGAGAAATGGATTATATAATAGAAACGGACAAGGGGAAATTTAAGTAGTGGCCGTATTCAAGTATCTAGAAACAATAGTTACTAATCAGAATGAGGGCTGAAAGGAATTAAACATTGCTCAATTCTGGAAATATATGCAACAACGAATTGCAGGGACTTTTATCATCCCAACTTATTCAAAACAAACATTAAAAATAGATACAGCTATTAATAATCTAGTTATACATAGTGCTCTAAAATTCCCCTTACAAAGTTCTAGGACTTGTAGAGGGGACTGAGATGGTAATATTTAGAATTGGAAACCATGTCCGGAAACTTACCGTTTCTGTGCTACAGCCGTTTGAAAACAAGCATTATCATCCCAACTTCTCCAAAACAAACATTAAAAATAGATACAGCTATTAATAATTTAGTTATACATAGTGCTCTAAAATTCCCCTTACAAAGTTCTAGGACTTGTAGAGGGGACTGAGATGGTAATATTTAGAATTGGAAACCATGTCCGGAAACTTACCGTTTCTGTGCTACAGCCGTTTGAAAACAAGCATTATCATCCCAACTTCTCCAAAACAAACATTAAAAATAGATACAGCTATTAATAATTTAGTTATACATAGTGCTCTAAATTCCCCTTACAAAGTTCTAGGACTTGTAGAGGGGACTGAGATGGTAATATTTAGAATTGGAAACCATGTCCGGAAACTTACCGTTTCTGTGCTACTGCCGTTTGAAAACAAGCTTTGCCTGAACGTACGTCACGTGTCTCAACAAGTAATAGCTTCGCGATTCGTCCGCCTGCAGAGTTACATGATGAGGGACGCTTACGTGATGTCGTTTGACGTTTATCCTACCTCTCGGACCTGGTTCGAGCCTCATTCACATGTATTTTAGTGTTAGAGCAACATGGTTGCTGAATACACCGGCATGAACCTTCCGTATGGCGAAGCTCGAGGTAATGGAAGAGCTGCTCGTCGCCTTTATCAAGATCGTTTTCCACAACGTCAGACTCCATCGCATACCATTTTCGCCATAATTACTCAACGGCTTCGAGAAAGGGGGTATCTTCACCGCCAGCAGGAATAACTGGACATGCGCGGCATGAGGGTTTTCGAAGTTGCTGGTCGCCACATCGAACCGCACTTGTGTGGATCTGAATGTTAACCATCATTTCAAAACAACAAAAACAGTTTAAGTTTAACTGTAAACAAAAGTGTTTGTGAAAAATAATTCAAATTCCATTGTATTTCTTTGGTTATTAATGAGATGTATTGTAAAACAAGTACTATGTTACGCCTCATAATAAATTGCTTCTAAAAATGGTCGCGTTAAAAACATGTTTTCAAACGGCTGTAGCACTGGAAACGATAAGTGTCCGGACATGGTTCCCAATTCTAAATATTATCAACTCAGTCCCCTCTACAAGTCCTAGAAGTTTGTAAGGGGAATCTTAGAGCACCTTGTATTTTATGGTTGCGATACATGGACTCTTACTTTAAGGTAGGAGAAAATATTACGAGTATTTGAAAATAAAGTTCGTAGGAAATTTTTTGGACCAAAGAGAGATGATAGGAGAAGATTATATAACAGTGGTATACATGATTTTTATGGGAAATCAGATATAATAAGAAGAGTTAAGTCTCGTAAACTGCGATGGGTAGGGCATGTGCCACGAATTGAGAATGAAACAGGGACATGGAAAACGATAGGGGAAGGACCCAGTAGAGAGACCAGTCATGAGGTGGGAAAATAATTTTAACCGTGATTTGAGGGAGGTGAATTCTACAAGGGATAATTTGAATATATTAACTCAAGACAGGAATGTATGAAGGGCCTAACCTAGGGGTCTGATAGTGCGAGCGAGTAATTAATTATAAGTCATACAGTAAAATTATTAACACACTTGTATTTATTTGATGTTGATTTTTAATGTATCCCGTTTCTCAGTAACTTAAATAATTATAAAATGTGTATGAATCTGTAATAAGAACTAAGGTGCGTCACATGTTGAAGTAGCATTGCAGTAACATACAAGTTTTAAGATTTTCTGAATCACGGAATATTCTCTTTTTTACAGAACTTTAAAATAATGAGAAAAACGGTAGTTTCAAATGGTGTTGGATACAGAATATTCCTTTTTTATTTACCTTTCGACCTCATTTCTTTATCAGATTTCATACTCGTCTAATAACATTCTCCGTGTACTGTTCTCGAATACATTTCAATTTTAAAAAATGTGCATACATTTGTTTTCAGGGGTAATAAAGTAAATAGAGTGGGGAATCAATTCCTTTTAACCCAACTTCGTCTTCAAAACGCTGCAATAACGTTTCAATTATTATCAAGACTTATATATCGGAACAAATATGAAACGTTCTTAACTTTGTGTGTGGTACATAACGATTATTCTAGGATGAACTTCCATTAAAAATAATTAGTAGCAGTGTAATTTATTAAATATATATATATGTATATATATATAAGTAACATTTGTCATCGCTGTGGTCTCGAGTAGCGTGCTGCCTTGTCACACAACGGGCCCGGGTTCGACCCCGGTCGGGGCAGTTTTTCTGGGTGAGGTTTTTATCGGGGTTTTTCCTCACCTGTAAGACAAATGCCAGGAAAACTTTAAGGCCCAAACGGTCCCCGAAATCATATGGCTATCATCATCACCATCCTTATCATCATCATCATCATCATTATCCTTCACCGGTGTGGAAAGCAACGGGAAGCTACCACACCTACAATTCCCTACTAAAAGCTGCAAACATAGCATGAAAATTCTATGATAGCAGTGAAGGGCCTGCCCTCGGGCAAAATTACTATGGATGGATATAACATTTTCAATCATAATAAGACCCGTTTTGACATATGGATGTGAAACATGGATAATGGGGAGAAACATTGAATGCGCTTTGCAATTTTTGAAAGAAAAATATTAAGGAGGGTGTATGACCCTGTATGTGAGAACGGTGTCTGGCGAAAACGCTATAATCAGGAGTTGTATACATTATTCAAAGAGGTGGAAAATAGTAAATTCATTAAATTAACCAGACTACGATGGGCAGGGCATGTAAGAAGAAACAAAGAGTCAGAAATATGAAAAAGGATATGGTCCAATCAACCAGAAGGTAGAAGAAAGAGAGGAAGACCGAAACTGCGATGGAAGGATGAGGTGGATGGAGATGCTAGAGAGTTGGGATTGAGAAATTGGTGGAGAGAGACACAGAACCGAGCTAATTGGAGGAGGCTCCTTGAGGAGGCCAGAACTCAGGAATGAGTTGTTGTGCCAATGATGATGATGATGATGAACATTTACAATCACAGACAGCACTGGCCTTTCTGGTGATTAATTCTGTTCCACATTCGAATACAGGACGAGTCTAAATTTCCCTTAGAGATGTTTGAGGATTTGTAGTAGGGGCCAAGACAATTAAGTTTAGCATAGGAACTCGTGTGCGGAAACGTACCGATTTTCCGCTACACGCAAAATCACCACACATGCTTTTTCGGCGCCACTCACTTGATTAGAGTAGTCCAACGTCATTCCCCGCTCACCAGATATTCCATGTCCACTGCAAGTTTGTTTATGTACTATTCAGTTGAGTTTGTGATCCGCCTAGAGACGATTTCACCTGCACAATACAGTAGTAATCCTTTAAGATATTACAGAGCAGAATTCAAGGTGTACGTGGGACTGTGTTGCTGTTAACCATGGCATACACGCAGACATGACGTTATTTGTACGGCGAAGCTCAGTGCAATGGCAGGCCCGATTGTTTGGCCTGCACGTTGTTGCGACTTGACTACTACCTGTGAGGTCACATGAAAACCTTAATTTACGATACCCCTGTAGAATCCGAAGAAGATCTACTAGCACGAGTTATGGCTGCGGCGGATGCTGGAGGACCAAGGGATTGGTGATCGTGTGTACGAGAACTTGGTACGGAGGTACCACATGTGTATTCAAGTCGATGGTCGTCACATCGAGCCCTTCTTGTAAGTGGTTCCAAACGACAGGCAGCAGGAGTGTGTTGTAGTGATATTTTGTGTGTATCGGAAAAACGGTACATTTCCGGATATGGATTCCTATGTTAAATTTGTCTTGGTCCCCTGTATAAGTCCTCAAACTCTGTAAGGGGAATTTAGACTCACCTTACATATATATATATACATATATATATATATATGTGTGTGTGTGTGTGTGTGTGTGTGTTGTAAACCTGAAGAGTACAAGCCATAAGATCTTATTTTCCACTTCATTAATGAAAACATATTAGATATAAAATGTACATAATAATATAGTAGAAAAATAGTTATAAGTAGATGTAAATAAGTACATATCTGCTTAAGTTAAAATGAAGAAAATCATTTTTAGAGAAACTAAATGAACAGAAACCATCAATTAATCTGTTGATACGTCAATTACAGAAGATTGAGATATAAATTTATTTTCAAATTGTTCATGTCCGGCGACACACAATTTTAACTGTTTACAGAATGGACTTAGAATACAAGATAGGGAACCAGCGGTCTGTAATGTAAAATGCCCGAGTTATCAGGTATGACGAAGTGCACTAAACACACGCACTGATTTAAATCAACTGTCTAGTAAGTAATCTGAACTAGAGAATCGATGATGGAGAAGCAGATGTGTAAGGGAGACGTGCTGATTCTGCATTATTATCGTTTGTTAGGAAGTGGTACGAGTATTAAAACATTTGGTTCTTTTGGAAGTGATATCTTTAACAACAATCATGATCATCACCCCCGTCCTATCATCGGGTAACGTAACCCCGCCTTCCAGACGCCCTAATCACAGAAGTGGGTTACAAGTACGCCATGCCAGAAGAAAACACCAGGAATGTCGAAAGACAACTTGGGGCATTTGCAAATATATATATCCTCATAGTTTTCAGAGTGCAATAGAGTACACTGAATTTAGTTATTTTAAGATTGAAATGAATAATTATACTATAATAAAAATCTATCCAGTTTATTCAATTAATGATGTAAGAGTTTTTATTATAATACTAGCTAATACCCGGCGTGCGCTGCTACGCCTAAATAAATGAAGATTAATGTGTTTTTATGTTTAGTTGAATAAGTAAAATTAATAGATACCCCGGCGTTGTTCGGGAATCTACTCATCCCGATCTTCTTGGCATAAATGAGCTGAAAGATGAAAATTAATGTACTTCTTATGATTAGTTGAATAAATAAAATGAAAATAATATAAATGTACATCGTAATTATTTTAAGATTCCCCGTGCTGATTACCCGGTGTTGTCCGGAAATCTACTTATTCCTTATTATGAGTTAACGGTAAAAGAATATACGCCATATGCTGCTATGCTTGCACAGGAATCTATGCACTTGTCTCGATCTTCTTGGCATCAATGAAAGAAAAAATGCTTACTGTGAGTTATCCGTAAGAGATAAACATATGCTGACACGGACTTTTTTGTAGAGCTTTTTGAGATATTCAATTCGATGTACATTCATTTTATGTATTTGTTATGATTTAGGCAGCGTAAGCCATTTAAGCGTCCAAAGAGCTACTTTTTTCACATTTTCCACCACAAAGGGCGATTTTTAAATGTATAGGAGTTGAGTATCACAACTCTCTTATAGCCTATGTTCATCTCGGGAATCTCCTGAACATTTTGCAAAAATCCCCATCATAATCGGATCAACGGTATGGCCACGCATGAAGTACAAACAAACAAACAAACAAACAAACATTTATTTTTATGTATTAGTTACACTGAAATTGTAATGAAACATTTGCAACAAAATATTTTTTTAATAATTCACAGCAAAGGTAAGTAACACAGCTCTTTACATCTCGCTTCAGCAATTATATTCCATAAATAAGCATCTACTGCGCAAGAATTATAATATCGCCACTATTTTATAAATTAACGGTATTGTTCTATTAAGCAGATTATATAACAACAGACATGAACTTTTGAAGGAAATCTGTAATATTTCTCGTTATGTATTTTACAGTTTTTTTTTTGTTTTGTGTGTAGCACACAATATGGATTACTTATACAAAACCAAACTTATCTTTTGTACTAAACTGCGTACTTAATTACAAAACCACATTAAAAATTATATATTATGAAATAAATTTTATAACGTAATGTAGAGAGTGAAACTATGCGTTATTTAAATGAATTCAGTCATTTTTTGGAGGATAGAATTTACAAGTTGCGGACAATCCACACTTAAAAGCTACCAAGAATGAATTGTTTATATACAAGGTGTATCAAAAAGGATGGCGCAAACTTACATGGTTGAAAGTACACGATAATAGAAGCAACAATGTCCCAGTAAACATGGGTCCGCAAACGAGCCGTTTGCGAGATAATTACGAATGTATGGTTACAAGCCGCCACTGACTTCATTGTAAACATCGTCCTAGTTAGTACAAATTAATTTGAATTTAGACTTTACTATTAATTTTTCATCTCATTTAGTTCACATTTCACAGTTCACTTCATTTATGGGTTACCTGTTAAAGGAGATGTTAGAAGTGTCTTCCTTGCATCTGGATGCAATACTGAGCTCGTCTCTGCAATGAATGTCGAATTCTTTCGAAAACCCCTGGATCATTTCTGAATTTTTGACAAGCATGTACAACTCTCTGCCCCAGTTCTTCAACCGTGTTAACGGGTGTGCTGTACACTTCGCTTTTGAGGTGACCCCAGACACAAAAATCCAAAGGATTTAGATCAGGTGATCTTGGAGGCCAAGGTACAGATCCGCCTCGACCTATCCATCTTTGGCCGTATCTGCGCGTTAGATGCCGTCTCACAGCAGCAGCAAAATGTGCCGGAGCTCCATCATGCATGTACCACAAACTCCGACGTTGCTGAAGGGAACATCCTCAAGCAATCCTGGAAGATGACGCCGCAGAAACCAAAGGTACCTCCGTCCATTAAGTTTTCGTGGAAGAATGTGTGGCCCAATGAGATAATCACCTAGTACGATGTTACAAACAATGACGTCAGTGGCGGCTTGTAACCATACATTCGTAATTATCTCGCAAACGGCTCGTTTGCGGACCCATGTTTACTGGGACATTGTTGCTTCTATTATCGTGTACTTTCAACCATGTAAGTTTGCGCCATCCTTTTTATACACCCTGTATAAGTAGCGGAAAAACAGTAATTTGTTCTTATAAGCACAACAATAGAACTTTTCTAATGATTTAAATAATCTATTCGATTTAATAAGAGATGAAAAAATCGCTGATGATGCGGGTCAGTTGTTTCAATGAGAACTACACGCGCGACCTTGATTGTGAAGTGAAACAGCTGTTCTTTGATCCGACAGGTTTTAACGAAAATAGAATGAAAAATATTTATACTATCTGTACTATTCATCCCACCGAACAAGTAATTGCTGAAAAGTGATCCTTATTATGTGAATAATATCCTGTATTTTTTTGTTTTCATTTCATGATATGTATTGTAGTAAACAACCCTAATTATAAAAATAACACCCTTCAAGTACATGGTATCACCTATATAAATACGTTTGAAACAAATTTTGCTGTTTACTTTTTCAGAAATATTAGTTAGTAAACGTTTTAGTTTATCATTCACTCTCACTCACTCACTGGCACTATCGAACACGTAAGTTCATGCCGCGCGGACATAAGCTCTCCTACATCGCGGACATAAGCTCTCCATACATCCCTATCCTCAGCTAATGTTTTACAATCATTCCCTGTATAATCCACTTCCCTCATATCAAAGTTAATGTTATTCTCCCACCTCATTCTTGGTCTACCAACTGGGCGTTTTCCTTCTGGTTTTCCTACAAGAAGCTTACATATACGTCTTTCATTCCCCGTTCGTGCCACATGTCCTGCCTATCGCAGTCTACGAGACTAAACTATTCTTATTATATCTGGCTTCCTATAAAGACCATGTAGTTTACTGTTATATAGTATTCTCCATTCGCCTGTCTGCTCATCTCTCTTTGGTTCAAAAATGTTCCTAAGAACTTTATTCTCAAATACTCGTAATCTCCTTTCCTCCCTTAAAGTAAGAGTTCATGTTTCGCATCCATATAATATAACTGGTAGGATAATAGTTTTATATATTTTCAGTTTAACCTTTTTTGAACGGAGTTGAGATGTCAAGAGTCTCTGCAATGCATAATAGCACACATTTCCAGAATTAAGCCTATGTTTAATTTCTTTGTGCATCTCATTCCTATTTGTGATTATTGTTCCTATGTATTTGAATTCAGATACTTCCTCAAAATTTCCCTCATTTGTCACCAGCTGTCCATTTCCATTATATAATGTTTTTCTATGTGTGAACATATATTTAGTTTTATTGATATTTACTTCCAGTCCGAATTTCTTAGTGTTACTCAGTAGTGTGTGCGTGTTGTCCTTTAGTATCTCCTCGCTATCGCCCAATAGTACTACATCATCAGCATAAACTAACAGCTTATTAATACCACTGAGTTGTATGGCTTCCTCATCCTCTAAGGGATTTGATGGCATGCTCTAGTACAAAACTGAATAGTAGAGAAGATAGTGCATCTCCTTGCTTCAACTTTAACGTACTTACGATATTTTAGATCGTGATAATTGTGGACCTACAGATGATACAAATTATATTTCGATATTGATACGTTTATAAATGTATTTACTATATTTAGGGAAACATAAAATTAAAAATAATAAATTTCATGATTTTTAGTTGTCCGATTTGATATGGATTATCCCGTATGTAAGGTATACAGATCAATCAAGTAGCCATTCAGTTTATATTAGATTAATTTCAAATTTTAATAGATACCAAAAACTGCGATGGGCAGGACATGTGTCACGAATGAGGAATGAAAGAGGGACATTGAAACCAGAGGAGGAAACTCTCAGTTGGTAGACCAAGAATGAGTGGGAGAATAGCATTTACCATGATTTGAGAGAAGTAGATTATACAGGGGAGATTGGAAAACACTAGTTTTGGATAATAAAATAGATTTACATTGATTTCAAAATGATGCCTTTAATAAGATTTAAAAATAATCTAGTGAAAATTACACTTTTACTTTACTTTCTTATTGATTTATTCTGTATCGGACTTCAGTTATTTACGTTCTTTAACCCTTAAATTGGCAAAACATAAATTTCTTCTGTTAGTTATTTGAATGTGGCGGACCGCAGTGAAAACGGACTCCTGTGCAACTGTTATTATTATGTGTATTGTATAATTAGACACACATTTAAGTAGTTTCTTTTTGTTCGTTTTCTTCTGAGTTATTTAAAATATTAAAATAATTAAACCAACTGATGTATCCAAAAGGATACATTACGAATTTAAGGGTTAAAACTCCATCATTTAGCTCCAGACAGCTAGTTTCTTATGTCATACTGCTTCTGTAAGGTCACTTTGAAAGTAGAGAAAATTGTGTGGTGTAATTAATTTACTCGTGTAGAGCTCTTTCTCTCTCACTCTCTCCACCCCTCTCCCTTCTCTCACTCTCTGTAAGAATCCGTAAAATACATTTTAAATAGTATACTTATCTAACTTTAAATCAGAAAATGCATTCTACTGACTTTAAACATTCACACACTATTCCCATCGGTCTAAATTTGGTCCATATTTCTTTCTAAAATTACGTATTTTTAAATACAATCTACATCGGGTCTGTTTACAGTTTTATCACATTTTATTAATTCTAATTGTATTGTATTGTAAGCCTATGTTTTCCCTTTACAGAGATGTAGGCGCTCTCCCCCTACAGGGAAGAATTTAAACCATACTAATTTAGTTACACTTGTTTTTGTATAGATGTCATTTTGAGTGGTCCGTGGTCAGCGTTCCGCCTCATACTGACATTTAGGAAACCAAGGTAGTATTAGGACGGGAAAATTCGGTAAATTTTGCTTAGAGGCCTTTTCATTCAAGCTTAAGGATTTTTTACAAGCCTGAAAATCTTCAGACTCGGGACCCATGGCTTAAAGTCCCTTCCGGAGAACTTTCTCCTTGGATTTTTCCGTCCTAAAAAATCCATCGACCCCGGCAGGGTTTGAACCCGCGACCCTCGGAACCAGAGGCAAGGAGCATAAACCACTAGTCCACCGCGGCCGACTAATTCTAATAATACTTCAAAACATTTGCTTAACACGCTATATAAGGTTATTTTTTTTTAGATCTTAATTCGGAATGGGCGGGCAGACTGCTCTGAGCACTGCGACCTGAAAGAGCTATTGCGCTATCCCAGTATATTATTGATTATTGGAATGAAGTCTACAATAATATGCGAGTTAGGTCGTCTTTTGGGTTCTACACATCAGATTCTTCTCTCATGACTCATACCCTTATTTTGGCATGATCCCGTGGCTGCGAAGAGGGATTAGGTATAATCCTCCCGTTGGCCCCTTCTGCATTTTTTATTTTTCAGGCTCGGATACATGGGTCAGCACCCTGGCCCCACTAGATCCTCGCAATCACATATTTTCAATACATGTGGATGCCAACCAAATGTAATGGGGGTAAAGTGTGAATGAATGAGAAATGAAACGACATGAAGGGGAGAGAAGGAACAATGGAGAGTGTCGGTCGGATGAAATTCGGAAAACGGGAGAACCCCGGAAATTCCGGTATGGCCCACCACCAATATCTCTTTCGAACCGTCTGATTTCGAACCTGGCATCCCAGTCGGGGCAGCGGCACGCGATAGCAATGCATATACCAAGTTTAATAAGATATGTACAAATTTATGATATACGAACACCAAAGGATTATCGATACAACAAAAGTAAATTTTAGAAACGGGTGAAAATAACTAAATGCATACTGTAGGAATACAAATATTTAATTTAATTCATTTTGTGAACTTTCCTCGTGATTGAGCGCCTCCTCCAACCAATCTTAATAATTAACATGAATATAAACAAATATACAAATGACTACGGATTTATAGACTATCAGTTTGCAACAAACATTCACAAATTGCTTTTAATTAAATTTCTCCATCGTTCTCTATCCTCTGTGTCTTCATCTGTTACACCAAATTTCATCATTGAATTTTGAATGTTATTCTTCCAGGTTGTTCTTGGTCTTCCTTTTCTGCTCCTTATTTTAATTTTTCATGAATAGACAGCCTTTGGTAGTCTTCCATCCTGCATTCTTCTTACGTGTCCATACCATTTTAGCCTTCTGTGTTCAATCTCATTCATTATAATTCTTTCTGCATTCATCCATTTGTTTAATTTCTGTATTTCTAATTTTTTCCATTCGAGATTTTTTCTGGTAGCTCTTCTCCAAAAATCCATTTCAACTGCAGTTATTCTTTTGACAAGTTGTGTCATTATCGAAACTTCCGATCCATATAACATTATACTTTCTAGTATGAACTTATGAACAAATATTTAATAAATAGTTTATCATAAATTTTGTTTTAACTTGCAAAAATAACTGAGAGTTTTAGCAACTAATAGAGCTGGTGCATTTGTATAGCGCATGCGCTTTGTGAGATATAACCTGGAGGTATAAAATAGATACTCCGTAAACTTAGAGTTCTGGTGGTCTCAACCTCAAACATTGAACATCCCGGAGCCAAATACCAGCTCACGACTTGCTGTTTGCATTGCTACTTCATAAATTCTAACATTACTTAAAAAGCGTTTTTACACCATCACTCTTTTCCTTTGAAATTCTCGACATGTAGCAGAGCTTGTGGACAACATCAAAATCATTTCAATCTCAAAATCCATCTTGATCAGAATCACTTTCTTCTCCCACATAGCCATACTAATTTTGAGCTAAATTCCAGTTATACTGTAAACAAACTTGGATGAGGTATTACTCCGCCGAATCCGTCTATTGGAGAAACTGTGGTGCTATTTTACCCGCCATATGGCTGAATTATGTAAGAAACTATCATCGATAGATATTGTTCTTAGCCAACATCGCATTTTATGGGAAATAAGACACAGTACAAGGAGAAGATGCTACCAATAATTAGGAACTTCCATTTCTTATTTATAACTAACTCACTCACTAGCGCTATCGTACCCGTAGGTTTATAGCCGCGCGGACATAAGCTCTCCATACATCCTTATCCTGAGCTAATGTTTTCCAAACACTCCCTGTATAAGCTACTTCCATCAAATCTTGATTAATGTTATTCTCCCACCTCATTCTTGGTCTACCAACTGGGCGTTTTCCCTCCGGTTTTCCTACAAGAAGCTTCCTTGCATGTCTTTCATTCCCCATTCGTGCCACATCCCTTGCCCATCTCATTCTACGAGACTTAACTGTTCTTATTATATCTGCCTTCCTATAAATACCATGTAGTTCACTGTTATGAAGTCTTCTCCATTCATCTGTCTGTTCATCTCTCTTTGGTCGAAAAATTTTCCTAAGAACTTTATTCTCGAATACTCGTAATCTCCTTTCCTCCCTTAAAGTAAGAGTCCACGCTTCGCATCCATATAATATAACTGGGGGGAATAATAGTTTTATATATTTTCAGTTTAACGTTTTTTGAAAGGAGTTGGGACATCAAAAGTGTCTGCAATGCATAATAGCATTTCCAGAATTGAGCCTATGTTTAATTTCTTTGTGCATCTCATTCCTGTTTGTGATTATTATTCCTAGGTATTTGAATTCAGCAACTTCTTCAAAATTTTCCCCATTTTTCATTAGCTGTGCATTTCTATGCGTGACCATATATTTAGTTTATTTCTCATTTATTTATGACAAAAATTATGTATGGGCCTACTTATTCAGACTTCTACGCTTTTCCCATGATGTCGATAAATATCTGTAAATTCTGCTGTTATTTTCACCACATCCGCAATGGTTAATGTAGGATACGTTCCATTAAACTGCTTGAAAACATTCAAAATAATTTGTTTCACTCCGCTTTTCAAATGTATTACATTCTACAGAAAGCGGCCATTTTGAACAACAGAAAATCCCAACATATTCTTGCATTGCGCGTGCGTAGAACTATAACATTGCTTATTTAATCTATTGAAACAGTAATCATATATTTTAAGATTCCCCCATATAACATGTATAGGAATTTGCTAGGTAATACACCTTCTTATTATTTTCATTTCCTTTATTTCGAGTGTTAGAGAGTAAATTACATTTTCTTATATGCTTAAAGCTAAAACCATTAGTCGACCAATGAAAATGCAGTCGTACATCTGGTTTATTTACATTACAACGGGAACTGAGCTCGGAAGAGATATATGTGAGCTAGAGGTGGCGGTCTACCCACCCAATTTGTGACCAACCTCAGAATCACCTCCTTCCCCACATAGCTATGTAAGCTAGATCTAGAGATCTACCTATTTTTACATAGATATACAGAGTGATTCAGAAATATGGCTATACGTTTGATCACATTTTGTGACGAAAATATTATTATTAAAGGAAATATGATGGTATCATTGGAAAGGGAATCATTCAAATTACTACAATTTAACCAAACAAAACAAATCACTGCTCACGTGCAGCTTGGCGGGTTGATTTTTGTGGCCTAGCGTCGAACACCTCCACAATTCTCTTCGTTGTTTCTGCATCCGTGCTAATGCGAGGCCTTCCAGGAGGTTTGATTTTCTGCATCTTTCCCGTTTCCAGCAGTCGTTTTTCTCCACTCCCTACAGTCGACGGCTGCAATGCTACGTTAAACTCACGTCTTGCCCGTCTTGCGGCCTCACGATCATTAGCATACGTTATTGCCCATGCAGCAAATGTAATTTGCTGTTGCATATTCAACGCCATTTTGACTAATGACGTAAGTTCTACACTGTTTTGATTTATTGCATTGTTGTAATTAGAATAATTGCCTTTCCAACGGTAATTTCATATTTCCTGTAATGATAATATTTTCATCACACAACGCGATCAAACGTATAGCCATATTTATGATTCACCCCATATAAAACTAGCTATTAACTTGTGTCAGTCGTCAGGACCAGATCCTTCCGCATATAGCTATCTATCGAACCTGTGTTCAAGCTCAGAACCACTCCCTAAGAGATAAACTACAACTGTGAATGGAGCTTGCATGTCAGTATTAACGGCAGGGTATAAAGGGATGGATTGTGACTGTGCAAATCGAAAACTGCGGTCAGAAACTAAATAATATTGCGGTTTACCACTTCATCTACAATACATCTTTATATTGGATATAAATGAGCATGAGTCTGTCTGTCTGTCTGTCTATCTGTCTGTCCTTTATGGACTCAAAAACTACTTGACCGATTTGAATGGGGTTTTCACCAACATTTAGACAATTTCTCAGACAATTAACGAATATAGTATATTGTTTGTACGTACTATAGGGCCGGTGAACTAAAAAAGTTGCTTTTGGACGCTTAAATTGCTTACACTGCCTAAACCATAACAAATACAACAATTAATGTTACAGAATTGAATAGCTGGAAATATTCTACTAGAAACCAGTGAGAGCATATGTCTATATTTTACGGATAACTCACAAAAACCATTCTTGTCTTTCAATTCATTGATTCCAGGAAGATCAGAATAAGTAAATTCCGGGCAACGCCGGATAAATAATAATCAGGATGGGGTATCTACAAATAATTACGATATAATTTGTACTTATTTTTCTTTTTGTTTATTCAACTAAACATAAAACACATTTATGTACTAAGCTGTGCAGCGCACGTCGTATATTAGCTAGTTACGTAATAAATTAATATAGTCAGTCCCGGCCATAGCCGAGCAGTTTAAAGGCATTGAGCCTTGGTACAGAGCTTATTTCTCATGAGATTTTCTCATGAAATTTCGGCTAGTATGGGACCGGTGCCCACCCATTATCTTGAGGAATTTAGATAACTACAAATTTTTAGAGGCTCCAGGTTGGGAAAACTAGATATTACAGCTGGGGACTCCGACATACTGGCTGGATGATTGTCCATCTATGTGATAAACACATGTGGCTGTGGGGCCAGCGACCGGCCAAAAGTCATTCTAGGCCTGTCGTGCCATGGTGTTTTTCATACATTCGTCCTGTTGAAATAGAGGGTACCACATTATCCTCTGCTTCTAAAGCTCATGAAATCAAACCGGGACAGATTCGATGGATTTTCAGGGTGTAAAAATCCTGAGTATGGGAAAAACCGTGGGTCCCGCATTGTACATTTACGGTACTTAAAAAAAAAACTCGCTCCTGAAGTAAGAAGCCTCTGTGCAATATTTGTCAGCCCTTTCACGTCTTCTTTGAATTGTGATTCTAATAATAATTATCTTGGCTGTTTTTCTTACAAAATAGTAGAATTTTTATTGGAATTATTGATATTTTTTCGAAAAATATACACAGCTTTAGAGGTTGTTAAAATGAATACTGCACTCCCGATTCCATTTAAATATAAGTTAAGCCCCCATCGGCATATGGTGTGAGAAGGGATGCAAAATAAAATATCCAAAAAGACCGAGATTAGTGTCAGATCCATAGCTTTTGGGTCTCTACGATGACTGATTTGTGTCAAGAAATTAGGGATATATAAACAATAATACTTTTTTATTAGAAATATTCCACAATACATTGTTCCTCCTTCAAACCCAAAGTAATTTTTCGCCAGAGGTTCTGTCTAAAGCATCTTCTTCCCTCAAATCTCTAGCTTCCATAATTCTCTTTACTCCATTTATCCAACGTTGTCTAGGTCTGCCTCTTCCACTTCTTCTATTAGCTTTCCAATTAAGGGTCTTCTTTGGTATAATAATAATAATAATAATAATAATAATAATAATAATGCATGATAACAAGACCGATTGCAATATTAAGGAAGTAAATAACACTCACAATAATGTATTAATCTTCTTCTTCGCGGTTTAGTCTTATTTACTAGCCTTTTCCGGCTTCAAATTGCTGCCTCTTTCCATCTTTTCTTTTGTCTTCCCAAACTTCTTCCTTGTGGTGAATAGCTGTATGCTGCTTTTGGTATTCTATTTCAGTCATCCTTGCCAAGTGTTCTGTCCAGTTTGTTCTGTATTTCTCTATTGTTGTGTTTAATTCCTCTACTTTTAGTTGTTGTCTTATTTCTGTGCTATTTTTTTTGTCTGTTCTTGATATCCTGCTATTGGTCTGAGGAATCTCATTTCAGCAGCTTGTATTCTGGCAGATCGTTGTGTTGTCATTGTCCATGTTTCAGATCCATAAGTAATAATAGGCACTGCCATTGTCTTGTATAATTTCATTATAGAGTCTTTCCTGGCTTTATTTTTCAAAGTTCTTTTCAGTGTTCCTGTTATATAATTAAACTTATTTAGTTTGTTATTTATATCTGTTTCCGCTGTGTATGATATTTCGCAACCTATTCTAGGAGTTAGAATTTTTATTTAAGTTGAGAATTTTATTGTGCAATTCAATATAACTTGATTTATTTATTCCAACTTAAATTCTACCCCCCTTAAAGATAAAACTTTTAAAGAAATTTGAGGCCAACCGGAACCTTTATAAATATTATAATAGTTACACATATATTATAGGAACATTTTAATTGAAGTTATATCTTACCACTTGTTCTATTGGTTTATTTTCTAATATTATCTTTGTCCGAACTGGGTGAGCGCCCTTGAAGGCCATTGTTTTTATTTTTCTGATGATAATTCCATGTTGTCTTTTTTCATATTTCATTTAGTTTATATAGCATTCTTCGTAGTTCGTCCTCTGTTTTTTGCTATTAAAATCTGGTCATCTGCAAAGGCTACTGTTTTTATTACTATATTTCCTAAGTTAATTACCCCCAGTCGTTATATGTTTCCATGATCTTATTATGTCGTAAAAATAAATGTTAAAAACAGTGGTTGATAGTGGACAACCTTTTCTAACTCCTCCTGTTATATGTACTGGTTCCTTTTGATTTATTTTTATTTTTGTTTTCGCATACATTTCCTTAATTACTGCTATGTAGTGGAATTCCTTTTTTTCACTTAATATGTTCCATAATGTTGGTCTAGACACGTTATCAAAGGCCTTCTTATAATCTATAAAGAGGATGTGCGTCTCTAAGTTGAATTCTCTTCGCTTCTCTATTATTTGTTTTAAAGTGAATACGTTGTCTGTGCAGCTTCTTCCTTCCTAAAACCTGTCTGCTCTTCTGATATCATTGCGTCTACTATTGTTGTTAATCTTTTGTTGATCTTTTTTTGCATATATTTTGTATGCTGCACATAGTAAGTTTATGCCTCTATAGTTTTCAGGCTTTGTTTTTATCGCCTTTTTTTTAAATATTCAGATTATATTTCCAATTTTTCAATTCTCCTGGTATTGTATTTTGTTTCCAGCACTTGTTATAGAATTTTAATAATCTGTTCTTGAAATTCTTTGGGGCATTTTTGATCAATTCTATGTTTGTATTGTCTATCCCGCCATGCTTTATTATTTTTTACACTTCTTTAATATTTATATCATTTCTTGAATCTCTAATTCATCTACTTCTGCATATTGTTCATTTGTTTCTAAGAGTGTTATTTCTTCTTTATTTTGTTTGTCCGTCCACTGTTCTTTATAATAATGTTCTATTTCTATATATCGTATAGTTAGCAAATTGTTTTGTCTTTTACTTCAGAATTAAGGCTTCTTATAAATGTATATACTTTGTCTTGTCTTCCGTGTAAATTGTATTCCATTTCGGCTATGTATCTATCCCAATGTTCTCTATTTAATATTCTCGTATATTTTTTTACTAATGCTCTTATTTTATTGTATTCTATTCTATTTTGGTCAATATTGTTGTTTAAGAATTTTAAGTAGGCCTCCTTTTTATCTCTTACCAATTTCTGGATTTCGGGATCCCATATTTTTAGTCCTTTGTTTCTTCCTCCTACTTTCTTTGTTCCTAATACTTATTTTGCTGTTTTATGTATGAGTGATTTTATACTATTCCATTCTTCTTCAATTTCCTTTTTTGGTTCTTCCGCATTTGTATAATCTTCTAGCCTTCTTTTGTATAAATCTTGTATCGATTCTTCTTCTAACAATTTTATTTTATAAATTTCTTGTTTGTTTTTTTTTCCTTCTTCTTTAATTCTTTATTCCAATTTATATAGCATTTATTTTGTATATCTATTACTAATCAATAAGTAATGGCCACAATATGTATTCCATCCATAGTAATTCTGCCCGAAGGCAGGTCCTTCACTGCAATCATCATAGCATTTTCATGCTATGCTTGCAGCTTTACTAGGAATTGTGTAGGTGTGGTAGCTTCCCGTTGCTTTCCACACCGGTGAAGGATGATAATGATAATGGTAAGGATGATAATGATAAGGATGATGGCCATATGATTTCGGGGACCGTTTGGGCCTTAAAGTTTTCCTGAACATTTGTCGGACAGGTGAGAAAAAACCCCGATAAAAAACCTCACCCAGAAAAACTGCCCCGACCGGGGATCGAATCCGGGCCCGCTGCGTGACAAGGCAGCACGCTACCTCGAGACTACAGCGGTGGACATAATAATGTATTAATGACATAATATTATTCTATTTCATTATCTTAACTTAAGCTCTGCCTTTATAGGTAATTTTAAATACCCCACCCCACCCGGACAATATAATAGTAAAAATTATTAAGATAGAATGTGAAGGAATGCAGCAACACTTGCATAAAATGGGTCACACATAACCATAAGTTTGAACATTTGCGGAAATCAATATTTACAACACTTGTATCTTACAAGTTTAGTGTAATGTAAAAAGAATACATTGCAACATTTGTAGCTACATAAAATAACATAATATTAGGAAAATGTTTTCTTGCGATATCGTTTGCAAGTAATAAGTTATCAAGGAAAGAGGAGTGAGTAAAGCCAATTCCATTCCCCTCCCCTCCCCCCCTCTCTCTCACACTCTTCTCACCCCCATTTAATGAAATATACTTTACAATATTAAGACATTCACAACTGGTTATCGTTTTAAAAATATCTGTATTCCAAAGCACATAGAGTTTAATTTCCATGTACAGTATTGGTAAATTAAACTTTAATTTGTTGGTAACCACAGAGGCAGCCGTATTAAATAAAATGAGTGTTGGAAAACAGTTTCAATTTAGCAAGACATTTATGTTACACCAACTATTTAACTCATGCCTCAAATGGGAGTCAATGACCAATCACATTTCAATTAATTTTGATTTACAACCAATCACAGTCGTTTTTCACCTAGATTTTATCAATTTAATTTTATCACTTTAAAATCAAGCTCCTCCTTTTTAACATTCTGAATAGGCCAGACCATCATTTTGCAGTGACTGACTCTCTAAGAAATACGTTGAATATAACAATTTATATATTAAGATGTAAGAATTCTAAAATGCTTGTGGCTACCAGAGTGTACATATAGTGCACGAATGTAACCAGATAGTGCTTGCGGATTATAATATAAAAACATATGTAGCAATTGATTATATCACCAAAATAAAACACTGTTTGCACTTTCTTAAACGTATTATTTCCCAGGTAATAACGTTCCAGAAAAATATAATTGGCATATTTACATCATACGATATCAGAAATGAATTAATATATAGTTTGATGTGTTTTCATTTTTTCTCCACTAGGTGCATTCTTACAATATTGCGATCCTTTGGCAAAAAAATAATATGATCTGGTTGCAGTTATAAATAAGTGAAACATAACGTTTCTCATTTGTTTTCAAACATCGCCGTTTACATTAAACATATAAATATTTTAAAATAACTATATTTAAATAATGATTTGTAAGTAAGGAGCTTAATTTTATTTGTTAAATAATCCCAACAAATGCCACCCTTGATTTTTCGAAATTCTCTAGATAAATTCACTCGTCACTTCGTGACATCGCGAATTTATCGATAATTTGAAAATCACTCATGGCATTACTTATGATAAAAATATTTAGACAATTTTAAACTGACCCAGACCTTCTGGCGGCACCATGACCTTGGAGTTGATTCACCCTATAACTGAATGAGGGAACCCTTGAAAAGTACCTTGTAGTACACTATCTCATCGTTGAATGATCGTTAGTAATCTAAATGTTATTCCTACAAATATTTTTTTTAAATGCCCCAGGTTTGCCTTTCTACATTCCTGGTTTCTCTCCTGGCATGGCGTACTTGTAACCCACTTCTGAGGTTGGGGCACCTGGAAGGCGGGTTTACGTTTGCCCCGATGATATGATGGGCGATATAATGATGATGATAATGGTGCGCCAGGAGAGTCCCTAATCTTAAGCTTAACCTAAGATGAATATGAATGATGCTGATTGCGATGGCCATATGATTTCGGGGACCGATTGGGCCTTAAAGTTTTCCTGACGTTTGTCTTACAGGTGAGGAAAAAACCCGATAAAAAACCTCACCCAGAAAAACTGTCCCGACCGGGGAACGAACCCGGGCCCGCTGCGTGGCAAGGCAGCATGCTACCCCGAGACCACAGCGGTGGACATTCCTAAAAATAATAATTCTTGGTTATAGAGTGGTATATAATTAATGAGACCGTTATTATAAATTAAAACCTCCAATTTGCTCCTTGTTAAAGGTCAGGTCCCTTTTATCAAGTCCGCGGTACCTCAATTCCTTGTTCTGGGAATAAAGTCTCCGTCACGCAGGGCTAACAAACCCATTTGAACATTAACATGTCGCTTGTTTTCTAAAATTTGGGAACCTTAACCCCCTACTGCCACAAAGGTCTCCTAAGGTCTATCTATAGAGATATTACTTTTAACGTTTTTTTATCAATAACCAATTTTAAAGATCCTTAAATCATGACGACGTCAGGAGTGGTTCACTGAAAAAAATTGGTGAAATATTTTAGATGAATTGGTCATTTGCTGAAAGGACTTTCTGCTCCAATTTGAGCTAATTGACCAAGATCATTGCCTAGAATGTCCTCTATCCGGAGTATGGGCAATTTTAACATGAAACGCCAAAATGGGAAATGTTCAATCTGGGTTGTTTGCATGAAGACTGGAGGAAGGTCCTTTAAGCCACACAGAAATTTATCTATGTATAAGGATGTAAAATCTGCAGTTCACTCGTTTTTGCAATAAACTGAAGAAAGTGCCTTTTAGCAATGAAGTAACTAACTCACTGGCACTATCGGATCCATAGGTCCATGGCCGCGCGGACGTACATCCCTATATTGACCTAATGTTATCCAATCTCTCCCGTTTTATCTACTTCCCGTCAGATCATTGTTAATCTTATTCTTCCCACCTCATTCTTGGTCAACCAACTGGGCTTTTTTCTTCTGGTTTTCCTACAAGAAGCCTCCATGTACGCCCTTCATTCCCCATTCAGATGCCACATGTCCTGCCCCTCGCAGTCTACGAGACTTAACTGTTTTTTATTAGCGGATCTGGCGTCCTATAAAGACCATGAAGTGCACGTTTGTTAAAGTCTTCTCCATTCACCTGTCTGTTCATCGCTCTTTGGTCCCAACATGTTCCTAAGAACGTGTTCTCAAATACTCGTAATCTCCTTTCCTCCTTTAAAGTTATCAATGTTTCGTATTCATATAATATAATTGGTTAGAATAACATTTCATATATTTTCAGTTTAACGTTTTTTTTTAAAGGAGTTGGGATTTCAAGAGTCCCTGAAATGCATAATAGCACGCATTTCCAGAATTGAGCCTATGTTTTAATTTCTTTGTGCATCTCATTGCAATTCGTGAGTATTGTTCCTAGGTATTTAAAACTCGGCCACTTCCTCAAAATGTCTTTCATTTGTCATTAGCTGTCCATTTCCATTATATAATGCATTTCTATGTGTGACTATATATTTAGTTTTATTGATATTTATTTCTAATCCCAATCTCTTAGGGTTAATCAATAGTGTGTGCGTGTTGGCCTTTAGTATCTTCTTGTTATTGCCCAATAATACTACTTCATCAGCTTAAACTAACAGCTTATTAGGCCTAATACCATTGAGTTCTAGGCCTTCTTCTTCTTCTTCTTCTAAATCAGCCATGTCATAGTTCAGAGCTCCAAGTTCCGTGCGGAGCGCGGTACTAACTCTGGAACATGTATTTGTACCTCTTCCTACTTCTCCGGCGGGACCTGTACGAAAGTCTACCATTGCACCGAACACTTATAACAGGAGGAATCGAAATATAAAACAAAGTACAAAGAGGAGTGAAGCATTTATTAATTAATATTATTAACTGGTTTACAGTGTTAAATAATACCTCAAAAGATTTTAATCTGCAATATTTAATATTTGCCTGAACAAATCATTCAGAAACAACAGACTATACGTACAAACAAAACAAAATATGAGAATACGTTTAACATGCTTATGTATTTCTGTACTGTTTTAACAAACATGATTTAATATTTCTTGGTACAGGAAAAACAAATAATGAGTGGTTAATTTATTGCTCCTACTTTAGGAAAATAAATCACCTCTTTTCATGGTGCTACTTCCCGGGCATTCTTATTTGACACTTGATTTTTTATTTTATTAATTTAATATTAAAAATATAAAATTAGTACCTGATAACCAGCCGTAGTTAAAATTATGAAGGCCTTTCAAAACCATGTTTCTTCTTCTGCATTTCAACTGATACTAATGTTGTATAAGTTGTACAACAGGTTCAGGTTTGCAGGCGTGTTCTTGTTGAGCAAGTCTGTATTTCCAGCTTCTTTTAAAATTTCTATATGTATTAGGATGCTAATCTTACTGTTGTTATTCTCTCTGTGTAATATTTACATAGCATTATCGATTTTGACGAACTAACCCGTTTCTAGTATATGTTTGGCAAAATTTGATTTTGTTCGTTACTAATACATTTTTAAATGTTCAGTGTACATCTTGTGTTAAATTTTCTAGTTGTTCTTCCGATGTAAAACTTGTAATTATTGTACTTTAGTTTATAAACGCCTTTATTTTAGTATTTATTTGTCACTTCAATTCTGTTTGATACGATGTTGTTGAGTTTGTTATTAGTTTTAAAGGCGATTTCTATGTTTTTGTCTTGTTTCTTCAAATTAGCTAATTTAACCGTTTCAAAATTGGAAGAGATATTCAGTGCCAAACAAATACAAAGGCTTGATTTTCGCAATGTCTCCATGCTGGACGTAGCCATGCTCATCCCCGTGTTTGACGAGTGAAACTGAACAGTCTCCAGGTAGCGTTAACTGTCCAGTGGAGCGCTCCCAGAGCATATCGGTGCGCACCGTCACATGGAGCTCGTGTTTTATATCGCTGCTCTAAAGATTCACATATAAATTTAAATGTGTATTTTTAAATTGCTTTGCGTTCTTTTTAAGGAAAACATTCAACATTTTTGAAAATAATATCGACGTTATCTTCTATTTTTTCTCTTTTCATCCGTTTACACTGTTCTTCCTTTCTATAGGGCCAGCGATAACCCATCGAACCACATATCGATCATCATCCTCGATTACTATCGATATCGTACTAAAGTTCAAAAATCTTACGCTAGATAGCAGCATGTCGCTATGAAATTTAAATGACCAACCTTAGCAATAAATCCTCAAATCTGTGTTAAAAAAATATACTAATAATGTTAAAATTACCAAACGTTTATTAAAAATTGGTGTACACTTACTTATCACTCCCTAACGCCAATCCAACCAGCGATAACCCAAAACAGCGATAGAAAAATCATAGACTAAGTAATATACTCTGTGGAGAAAATAGCAGTTAGCATCACATTATTGTCTAACAGTGTCATAATATTGTGATTTGCGTATTTAATAAATACTTGAAAATTGTCTAATAATGTTTGAAAAGTTTAAAATATTAAAAAATGTTAGTAAATACAGAAGAAGAGGTAAAGTTTACAACAATAAACTGAAAAGTCAAGCCGTAGTAGAAGTGCAGTTGAGCCATCATAACTTAAGAAATAGCACATAAACAATAACATTCTATTAATTGGATCCTCTTTGTCTAAAAGGCGAACAGTCAGTTCAGCTGTGACCTCGGTAGGGTACAGTTGCCTTTACTAGAACAGCGAATTATTAGTGAGCATATTACTGAAATTGTGTATTGGACATAACATTGGTTTTTCATTCAGTGCGTCTGTACGGTGAAATAAAGTTATATATTTTTGTTCTTATCGTCGTACGTATTTATTTAAGCACAAGTAAAAAACTGGCCAATGAATATGACGACTTTTCGTCGAATAAACACCATAAAAGTTAAATTTCAAGATAATGCTGTTCGACCTACGACAATGGAGCTACATGTGTGGATTCAACAGATATTAAAAGTGAGTACAGAACAAATTTAAATTTTGCAGTTACAAAATCAAGAAAAATCATTTTGTTTGAAAGTAACATCTGTGTATGATAGACATTTCCTTAAACACCAAGGTGTAACAAAATCTTTATATGCTAATGGTAAACAAACTAACTCACTCGCACTATCGAACCCTTAGGTTCATGGCCGGTGCGGACATAAGCTCTCCAAACATCCGTATCCTGAGCTAATATTTTTCTTATCATATCCTGTATAATCTACTTCCCTTAAATCATTTTAATATTATTCTCGCACCTCATTCTTGGCCTACCAAATGGGCATTTTCCGTTTGGTTTTCCTATGAGTACAATAAATTTTCATGTCCCTCTTTAATTCTTCATCCGTACCATGTGTCGTAATCTTCGGAGATTTAACTGTTCTTATGAAGATAATGTAACTCTCTTTGGTCAAAACATTTTTCTAAGAACTTTATTCTGAAGTATTTGTAATATTTTCTCTTCCCATAATGTAAAAGTCCATGTTACGCATCCATATAACGGGGATATTAACGGTGTTATATATTTTCAGTTTAACGTTTTTTTTAGAGAAGTTGGGACAAGAGCCCTTGTAATGTATAATAGCATGCATTTTCAGAATCGAGCCTATGTTTAATTCATTTCTGCACCTCATTATTGTTCCTAGGTATTTGAAGAAAACAAATACGGATAAAAATTTTCAAGGCTGAATCTGCTGCCATAACAGTTCGAGTGTTTTTTTTTATCCCCTAAGTTAACTAACTCCACAGTAACAATAATCTTAAGTCACTACGGCTAAATTCAGTCTGTAAGGACCGAACTATGGAATACTGCTTTTCCATTTCTGGTTCACAAAGGCATCCGAGTTGTGAAGATGGAAGTGAAAATCACATACCAACATCAATATCTGTTACAGGATATATAATCCTCACATTTGTGCCGTTATGTTTTATATGCCATTGGCTACTTAAATATGTTCACTAAATAATAAGCGAAATAAAAAAAGTATAAACCCCATAAAAAATAAATAATAATTTAAAGATAAAGACAAGAAACTATTCCACGCTGATCATAAGAAAGACTGCTCAAAAAGGAAAACTTCACTTCCATTTAAAACAGATCCTCGTAAAATGCTGTTGAGTGAAATTGTATCCAGACTAATCTCACAAGATCAACTCGAAACATGACAGAAATGGAAACACCAACTACAATATTCTAGACGGAGAATACGGTTTTAGAAGAAGAAACTGATACAGCTTCTGAAGCAGAAGTGACGAAACTGATAATTTCAGAAAACGATGACTACCTGCTGGACTCGAAGCAACAGAAAAAGAATCAAGAAAAGAGAACAAACTCCAGTTCAGGTGAATTAATGGAAGTTACAACCCCTGATTCCAACTCGCAGTAATCCGAGCAACCAGAATACTCATCCTCCGTTACCAGTATTTTAAGAGTTGGAAAAACAGACAGAAAAGCCCAACAAAAAATAAAAAAAAACAACAGACGATGAATAATCACGAGTTCCAGGCTTAAGAAAACGCCAACCCAATGCAAATATAAGTTCCTCAAAGGAAAAAATAAAAAGAGATTACAAACTAACAATAATAATAATAAACAGAAAACAGTCAACGGCCTGATCCATACATTGTTTATGGTATGAGTAAAGAACACGCGAAAAAACAAAATACAAACGGAAAAGTTAATCTTACCGAAGATACCGATAATATATAAAAAATAAACAAAAACACACATACAGAATATTAAGAGTAATAGAGACTATCTTAAACATACAGGATTTTTTTTTTATAAATTAATAAATAGGATGGAAAAACGGCACTTTAAGTTACCTGATATATTTTCAAAGTCCTATAGAACAACAGTGCATATGCGCCAGACTTTATAGAGCCAGCGACAACCCACCATTAAACCACATATCGATTATCCTTGCCACATATCGATATTATCGATATCGTACTAAAGTTTATACAGCTTACGCTAGATGGCAGAACGTCGCTCTGAAATTTAAATGGCCAATCTTTGCAATAAATCCTCAAATCTATCTTAAAAGAAATATCTTAATAATGTTAAAATTAACAAACGTTTATTAAAAATGGGTGTACACTTACTTATCACTTCCTAACGCCGTTCCAACCAGCGATCGAAAAATCACAGACTAAGTAATACACTCTGTGTAGAAAAATAGCAGTCAGCATCACAGTATTGTCTCACAGTGTCATAATGTTGTGATTAGCGTATTTAAATAAATGCTTAAAAATTATCAAATAACGTTATAAAAATGGTTTGAAAAAGTTTAAAAATGTAAAAAAAGTTAGTAAATACAGAAACAACTATAATTTACAACAAAAAACAGAAAACTCAAGCGTAAGTAGAACTGCTGTTCAACCAAATAGGATTTTTTGGTGATAATAAAAATGTATTGCACATTATCAATAAAATTCAAATCACCAAACCAAAATATTAAAATATTTAGCGCGTTTCGATAGCGAGGTTATCATTATCAATACAATTTAATTGTTGATAACTAGTATTGATAATGATAGCCTTCATCATCAATAACGACTTGGGTTTTATTGATAATGTGTATTTTTTTATTTATTGTCTATAATGTATTGTATATGAAAATATGCTACGTTAAATGTTAAATATCGTCTCGAAAGTAAAGTTAAACTAAGTCTGTTGTAACTTGTATGAGTACAGATTAGATGTTCTAATGCTACAAGAAATAAACATTAATAACTTTAAATTTGAGTGTTCTCAGTGTCATTATTTCACTAATACTGGAGAGAATATTCGCGGCACTGCTTCTGTACAGTATACAGAGTAGATTTATGCACATAGAAGTTGAGAAACACCCAAGTGGGAGGATACTTACAATGTTAACTACTGACGACGTTCTGTTTGTAAATGTTTACTTGCCTTCTGGATCCAACAGAAAAATGGAAAGATAATAAATGTTATCAGGAACTTTTCCTTGTCATTTAATACATAATGTGGAAAAACTGTACTTAAACTAGCGTGAAATATTTTCAGTCCTAGAGGACAACAGTGCGCATGCGCCAGAGTTTATAGAGCCAGTGATAACCCACAATCGAACTACATATCGATTATCATCCTCGGTTACTATCCGTCGCAATGAAATTTAGATGACCAATATTTGAAATAAATCCCCAAATCTATGTTTAAAAATATATTAATAATATTAAAATTACCAAACGTTTATTAAAATGGGTGTACACTTACTAATCACTCCCTAACGCTCATCCAACCAGCGATAACCCAAAACAGCAATAGAAAAATCATTGACTGCTGTATACTTACTTACTTACTTACTTACTCACTGGCACTATCGAACCCGTAGGTTCATGGCCGCACGGACATAAGCTCTCCATACATCCCTATCCTGAGCTAATGCTTTCCAATCATTCCCTGTATAATCTACTTCCCTCAAATCATAGTTAATGTTGTTCTCCCACCTCATTCTTGGTCTACCAACTGGGCGTTTTTCCTTCTGGCTTTCCTACAAGAAGTTTCCATGCACGTCTTTCATTCCCCATACGTGCAACATGTCCTGCCCATCGCAGTCTACGGGACTTAACTGTTCTTATTATATCTGGCTTCCTATAAAGACCATGTAGTTCATTGTTATGTAGTCTTCTCCATTCACCTGTCTGTTCATCTCTCTTTGGTCCAAAAATTTTCCTAAGAACTTTATTCTCAAATACTCGTAATCTCCTTTCCTCCCTTAAAGTAAGAGTCCATGTTTCGCACCCATATAATATAACTGGTAGAATAATAGTTTTATATATTTTCAGCTTAACGTTTTTTGAAAGGAGTTGGGACATCAAAAGTCTCTGCAATGCATAATAGCATGCATTTCCAGAATTGAGCCTATGTTTAATTTCTTTGTGCATCTCATTCCTATTTGTGATTATTGTTCCTAGGTATTTGAATTCAGCCAATTCCTCAAAATTTCCCTCATTTGTCATTAGCTGTCCATTTCCATTATATAATGTATTTCTACGTGTGACCATATATTTAGTTTTACTGATATTTACTTCCAGTCCTAATTTCTTAGTGTTACTCAATAGTGTGTGCGTGTTGGCCTTTAGTATCTCCTCGCTATCGGCCAGTAGTACTACATCATCAGCATAAACTAACAGCTTATTAATACCATTCAGTTGTAAGCCTTCCTCATTCTCTAAAGATTTAATGGCATGCTCTAGTACAAAATTAAATAGTAGAGGAGATAGTGCATCTCCTTGCTTCAACCCATTCTGGATTTCAAAAGTGTCTGAAAACTGTTTGCCTACACGCACCCTACTCGTTGAGCCATTTAGACACATTCGTATAAGTCTAACTAACTTTTTAGGAATTCCGAACTCCAGCAGGATACTATATAACTTCTCCCTCTTAATTGAATCATATGCTTTTTTGAAGTCTACATATAGTTGATGTACAGTACCATTATATTCCCATTTCTTTTCTAAAATCTGTCTTATACTAAAAATCTGATCTGTTGTAGACCTGTTTCTTCTAAATGCACATTGATGATCTCCTAGAATGTCATCAATATAGGGAGTAAGTCTGCTTACTAATATATTTGTTAGAATTTTGTACGAAGTTGAAAGTAATGAGATGCCCCTATAGTTGTTGCAATCAGTTTTATCTCCTTTCTTATAAATTGGTACGATAATTGATTCCTTCCATTCATCTGGAAGAGCTTCTTTTTCCCAAATCATACTAAGCAACCAGCGTATCTTGTCCATCAATTTTTCTCCCCCTGATTTTATCAGTTCTGCTGGGATCTCATCTGAACCTGATGCTTTATACATCTTCAATTTTTCAATTGCCATTTCAACCTCTAATGCACTTGGCTCTGCGACTAGCATTTCTGCTGTCTGTAACTTATCCTCCTCAATGTCCTGTTCTGTATGTACATTTAATAGCTGATTAAAATAACTTTTCCATCTATTTAATATACTCTTGGAATCTGCAATCATATCCCCATTTTCATTCCGAATTATGTTTGTTCTAGCCTGAAACCCTTTCTTCTCTATACTAATTCCCTGATATAATTCTCTAATGTTCCTATTTTTTGCATTCATTTCAAGATCATTAATCTTCTCTCTCAAATATTCCCTCTTTTTACTCTTTAGTAACTTGGTGGTTTCCCGTCTAACACTACCCAATTGCTCTAAATTTACCTCATTTGGCTCGTGTAACCATTTCATTTTTGCTAGCTTTCTTTTCTTTACAATGTCGGCACATTCCTCATCAAACCATTTCTTGTTTTGCCTCTTTTTTAAACAACCAATGCTTTCTGATGCTGACAATTTAATAGTATCTCTTATAGCCTCCCATTCTTTATTTATATCAGTTTCTTCTTCGTTTGCCACATTGTCATCTGAAGATTCCAGTACTTCAAATCTATTAGCAATTTTGATTTGGTATTCTTGCCGCATTTCATCATTTTTCAAGTTTTTTTAATTCATATTTTACAGAATCATCTTTAGCGTTTGTTCCTCTCATAAGCGATAGCCGTTGTCTGATTTTCACCCTGACCAGATGATGATCTGAATTGCAGTCTGTCCCTCTAACTGATCTAACATCAATGATGCTACTGTGCCAGCGTTTATCCACTAATACATGATCTATCTGGTTCCGAGTTTCTCCATCTGGGGACGTCCAGGTGTATTTATGAATATCTTTATGCTGAAATGTTGTGCTCTTAACAATGAGATTCTTTGATGTGGCAAATGTGACTAATCTAACCCCGTTGTCGTTACTATCTTCATGAAGACTGAATTTGCCTATTGTTGGTTTGAATATATCTTCCCGCCCCACTTTTGCATTAAAATCTCCTAAGACAATTTTCATATGATATCGTGAAAGGCTATCAAATAAGCATTCTAATTCTTCATAGAACTCATCCTTGATCTTGTCATCTTTATCTTCTGTGGGGGCATGTACATTTACAATTATAAAATCATGTCGTTTACCCTTTAGAATTATGTATGATATCCTATCACTAACAAACTTAATATCTCGAATAGCGGATAGGATCCTCCTTCTGACTAAAAAACCCGTTCCAAATGCAGGTCTTTCTGCACCCCCATAGTATAATGAAAAGCTTCCTGATTCCTGACTACCTTCTCCTGGCCACCTAACTTCCTGTAAAGCGACTATATCCAAGGGCGATTTATCCAATTCCCGCGTTAATATCTCTAGTGCCCCGCTATTGTATAAAGTCCTAACATTCCATGTTCCTAGGAACATGTCCCTGTGTTTGAGCCTTTGGCATGGTTTCCCTGAAGTAGTCCCCGCCCGGAGAACCGAATGGGGGACTATTTGACCTCCGGAAAATTTTACCCCAGTAGAACCCATGTCCGCATTTCTTGACGGTTGTATTTTTACGGTGAAAGATCGTCACTCTTTCGACCAAGGTACTTATTTCGTCTGGCTTATCACCTTCGACCAGTCCGGCATGGGTAACCCTATCGGCAGCAATGCTACCGCCGGCATAGCTCTCAGGATCATTTAAGCACACAAGCCACTCCACCACGACAAGGTAAAGATACCATGGAGGGGTTATATGCTGTATATACATATAATTTATATTGTAATTATATATTTGTATATTTTAATAATGTATTTCAAGCAAAATATCAAAGTGGAGAATCCACTCTGTCTCTCAATTTACAAAGAATACGAAACTAATTATAGCCAAACGATACTTGGGGAAATAGTACATGCAAACAGCGATCAATACACGTTCTACAGACCAAATGTAGCGTCTAGATTTGACATATATATATATATATATATATATATATATATATATATATAAACGGTGCACACAAAGACAAAATATGTGATGTAATTGTGGTCCCTGCCTATGTCAGTAATCATTATGGTATATATATATATATATATATATATATTAAGCTTGTATTGCTCAATGTTAAACATTTAATTATACCATATATATATATATATATATATATATATATATATATATATATTACATAACGACAGACAATATCTTACTGACTTATGGAAGGGGCTGTTGGAAATGAAACGATTCGCTACTAGTTAATGAAGACACAGTAACTTCAATCCAAATGGAATATATTTCAATAAAAAACGGATGGATCACGCCTAAATGTAATAAAACAATGGACAACAATATTTAAAACCTGGTATAAAATCGCTTTATAAATATGCTGGAATAGAAAAAGGCAAAGAAAGAAGACAAATGCTTAAATATTATTATTCACTATTACAAGACTTCATAATCCAACAAAGACAAAGAAAGAAGAATAACAGATTTAATGAATGCAGTGAAACGAAGTATACAAACACAAAGAGGACATAATGGAAGGTATGAAGATCAGATCGCGCAGCTCCACAATAATAGAAGATGAAAAATCTCCACTGTATCATGTTGCAAAAATAAAAAAAATAGACAAAAAATAGTTTTAAAAATTCATCAACAAATAACGAAGAAATTAAATATATAAGACAGATCATTAAAAACTGATAAATACTACAGACAACTGTATGAAAAAAAAACAACAGTAGAAGAAGCACAATACACATTGATCAGAAATGTAAACAAGAAAATCAATCGATAGAGAAGCAAATCAGCTTAAAGGAAGTAAAAGAAATAGTTTTTAAAGCAAACTACAAATCAGCCTCAGATCTAGATGCCATAACCAACAGCCTGTATAAATACATTTGCGATATTATAACGTGGCAATTACCCAAAGCTTACGAATACGGTTTTCAACACAACTGATCAGTTAGAAGGGTTAAATGAAGTAATAATAATCATGATTCCAAAATTAAAATCCAGAAAATATCACTGACTATAGACCGATCACTTTGTTAAATACCGATTTCAAACATTTTACGAGAGTATTGGCAAATAGAATAAAAAACAAATTACCTCATCAAATCCCGGGAAGAACAACAAGCTGAAATACCCAATAAAATATAATTTCAAATCTTACAACAATAAGAGATAAAATTATTTATTTCTCTGAAAATACAAGTAGAACAGCATTAGTAACAATTGATTTTCAACAAACATTTGATTATATCATCTGCCTTTCAAGTATTAGGCCCAGTGGCCCTGTACGGTCTCCCGCCATCTCCGAAAAGGTCGACCCACAGATCTTCTGCCTCGATTATTAATATTTGATTATATTGATCACGTATATAATAAAAATCTAAAAAATCCAATTATCCCAGAAAATAATACACGAAATATTACATTCATATAGAAATGCACATTCCAGAGTGCAAGTCAACATACATTTTACACAACCGATACCAATACAAAATGGAATCCGACAAGGCTGTTCACTATCAGTGTTACTGTTCGTCATCTGCACAGACCCAATAATACGAACGATAATATACACATTGTAGAGAAAGATAATATACATAAGTATACTACGTATAATTTTGGAATGTTATTTAACGATCAGAGCCTATGCTGATTACACTGAGAAACAAAAAATAAACTTTTTTTTTGTCTCAGAAAGAAACATATGTGATGCTAATAGTATTTTTTCTCCTGAATTCAAATAAGATATCGGGTTTTCTCCATTACGCAAGGTTTCCAAGAGAACAGGCATTTATAATTTCAAACACCTTAATATTTTCTACATTCGTAACTACACAATATTCGAACATTCGGACTCGCCTAGAAAGTAAGAAATGACGATTTTCTGCTATATTTCGCCTGTGCAGCATCCTTCGGCCAGCATATTAGGATTCCATTTGCCTTGGTATCTCTTTTCCATAGCTTAAATATCCCGATGAAAGTGTTCCCCGTGCTCATCGCTCACTGCGCCAAGATTTTCCGGGAATAAATCTAGGTTTATTAAAAAGATAATTATTTATTAATTAAAATTGAAATAAAAAAATCTGTGGGTGATGGAGGAATTCCGAATACATATTTGAAAACACGATAAAAAACTGCATTAAGTACAACTATTGGTACTCTTGAGACAAAAATCATGTTGACCAGTGTTATTTGTAAAGATGTAACGTTTTTAAACACAAACCACTCTACTAACGCCCCTACTCAAAACAAATGAACAGCCAAGAACTGCGATAATAAATTCCAGAAAGTCTGCTATTCTCCATCTAGGAAATTGGACTAAAGAAGTAAGTGTAAAACATTACAGTTAAGAAAAAATTTAAAATACCCGGGATGTCTATAAATGAAGATTTGACAGTCGCAATTCAAAATAATTGGATACCAATATTAAATAATATAAGATGACAAATAATGCAACAATTTATTTAAAATATATTAATATGATAGAGAAAGTGAGGAACATAAACTTGTTAATTCTCTGGAAATTGTGGGACTTGAGGCAAGTATTACCATTGCTTGAAGAAATGTCTCAAAGAATTGAATTTCTATATATAAAAAGAAAAATGGGAGTCTGTGAGTCTCTCCTTTATGGACCCAAAAGCTACTCGGTCGATTTGAATGGGTTTTTACCATCTTTTACAGATTTTTTGGGACAATTAACGTATATAACATTATCGTACGTACTATAGGGCCGGAGCATCGGTCGCTTTTTGGACGTTTAAATGACTTACGTTGCATACCTCAAAAAAATCCACAAAAAAAGTACGCGACAGCATGTGTTTATCTTTTACGGATAACTCACAATGACCATCTTCGTCTTTCAAAATTAAATTAAAATAATTTAATCACAAAGACTTTCCAACAACACAATGTTAATTCTTATCAAATTAAATATGTTAGTTATCTTGAGTCTTAAGTAAAATGCACATTTTTATATCATATATTTTAATTAACCCCTAATATTTCACTTGTTTAGGCGTAGCAGCGATAGTTAGCTATAAATCATTACTTATGGTCACGACACATGTATAACATTTATAAATCTCAACTATGAAAGAAAATGGAGGAGGATTAAGCCTAATATCAGGAAAGGAAAAAAAAAGTACTGCTTTATCTATAAAAAAAAAAGTATATGCTTCAGTGAAACATAATAATGCAGAAGTCTACTTTTAACAACCAAATACATTTGCACCATTAATATCTAAAAACCATTGGAACATTACCCACAGAAATAATTATCATAAGTAATGCAACGAGTGATTTCCAAATTATCGATAAATTCACGACTCATGAAGTGAGGAGTGAATTTATCTAGAGAATTTGGAAATCAAAAGTGGCATTTGTTAGGGCTATTTAACGCATAAAATTAAGCTGTTTACTCACAAATCATTATTTAACTATAGTTATTTTAATATATTTATATAATTAATGTAAACGGCGATGTTTGAAAACAAATGAGAAACGATAGGTACGCTTCATCTGCTTATTTTGTTTATCACTGCAACCAGATCATACTATTTATTGCCAAAGGAACGAAATATTGTAAGAATGCTCTCTAGTGGAGAAAAAATGAAACACGTCAAACTGTATATTAATTCATTTCTGATGTCGTATGATGTAAATATGACAATTATATTTTTCTGGATTATTACCTGGGAAAAAATACATTTAAGAAAGTGCAAACAGTGGTTTCTTTTTTTTGGTGGTGTAATAAATTGCTACAAATGTTTTTATATTAACTCCTGCAAGCGCTATGTGTTGACATCTATGCACTATATATACAATCTGGTAGCCGTATTTCTTTACAGGCTCAGTCACTGCAAAATAATGGTCAGACCTGTTCAGAATATTAAAAAGGAGGAGCTTTCTTTAATATGGTAAATTTAACACTGATAAATATTTCGTGAAACACGACTCTGATTGGTTGTAAAACAGAAATCATTGAAACGTGATTGGTCATTGACTCCCATTTGGGGCATGAGTTAAATAGTCCACAGATAACCGCCCCGACTACTAAACGAATTTATAATTATTTTGTTAAACAGAATACAGAAGACGCCAACAATAATAATGAAATATCCTAATATAAAATGGAAAAATATATCGAGAGTGTTAAAATAAGCACACATTGCTTCTGATTGGAAAGAACGTGCTCCAAATTAATCAGTGAAATCATTCCAAAAGAGGAGATAAAAATTCCCCATAATATTACAAATTCACCGATCCTGTGGAAAAATAGATACCAAATATCACAGAATGTACAACTGTAAATCACATCTCTGGGGTTGGATCGATGGGTAGATAAAAAACCATAACTAAATTAAGCAACCCTAATGATGTCAGAAGAACAGTAATACATGTGGAAAACCAATGTAAAAGACACATCTTTTTGAAAACCTCGCTGATCATAGGATGCATGACATAATAATCTACACGCAACAAACACTACAAGGTTTTTAATAGCGTGTTATTCAAAACGATAAAAATAATCCAAAAAGGAAAAATGTATATTTTCATGAAATTATTGGGAAAACTCAAAAAGACAAACTCCGTGTAATTGTATTAATTACTTAGTATAAATTCCGGCTATTAAAAAAATCTCAAGGCAAAGACTCTACAAAAGGAAGAAAGATGTTGGAAATAAATTGTTCTAAAAAAAAACTATTCTTTTTCACACATTAAAGATTTGTTTATTAAGGCTTGTTGAATGTGCTAGTTGCTGAGAGCTATCAAATTAGAGAGAAAGTAAACAAACATTGACAATGAGACAGTTAGCTGTGTCCGGTTCATTTAGCATCAATTGCCGAGCTATTTGCAGACCTCATTTAGAAGAGTTCTTACAGCCATGCAGAATGGAAACAAAGAGTGCTTACAACCCCTTCATATTTCAAAGCTTCATTGCTAATTGTGGACCAAGTAGCTCACCCAGCAATGAATCTGGATAATGCAGACTCATACCCGGGCAGCGGACGTCTGGAGATTTTCAGTTACTCACTAGTTCTAAGACCATTTCACCTTCTATAAAACGAATACGAGGACTTTCCTGGGTAAAGTCGACAGAAAATAAAGCTAATATTCTTCCTTCTCGAGCCTATGTTTAATAATAGTAAATACACGTACACATTGCAATGGACTGTTAACAGGGAAACTTTAGGATTAGAATAAATTGTATCGTAACAATTTTATTTCTGAAAATATTATGTAAAGTTACTCTTTTTATTTTATACAAGGACAGCTGTAGGAAACAAGTTATTAGGCTAATGGATTATTTAACCGTGTAAAAATTCTCAGATATCTTCCTTTTTAAGGTATGTAAAGCCTGTTTCATAGATGTATGTAACATAAAATAATCTCAAGCTTGTAATAAGATAGATATAATCAAAATGTATCTCTCCTTTCACGCCCAACTTTGAATCTCGACGGTAATGCCCTCGTGTTAAAGATCGTCGTTGTAGTTATTTAGGTAGAAATTATTGGAAGCGAGGTTTATGAATGCAATGAGATATGCTGTGGCCGGAATTTCAAAACGAATTCGTAAAGACAGCTTTGAATCCATGGAACGTACATGCATTTTCTTTCATTTTATGTCGAATTAAAAATTGTAATAAATGAACACATATTAGCGAACCATTGTACTTATTCAACAATGATACAAAACATATGCTCACAATGAATTGTATCTTATGTAAAGCTTAAGTTCAAATAGAAGTATTTTATCCAAAATATGTGATAGCAAAGTAGTAATCATTCCATAAACTCACATTTGCAGTATTATTTGTAACAAATAAACAAATGAAAGTGATTTAATCCTTGCTGCAGGTTGAAAAAATAAAATGTAAACTGCGTGTGTTTTGTAATATTAAATATTTTATTTTTAATTGACCTTATAAATAATTAAATACGCCTAATGATGGTAAAAAATCATATATGTCCATGTAATTATTTACTTAGAAAGTTAGTACTTGAATGTGCCATGATTTGACCTAAAGTAATGAAATGACAAATAGAATAAAACAATATAATAATAACAACAACAACAACAATAATAATAATAATAATAATAATAATAATAATAATAATAATTATTATTATTATTATTATTATTATTATTATTATTATTATTATTATTATTATTATTATTATTATTATTATTTTGACTTACGGAATTAAGACTGTAATATCTTCTCTTCCACTTCACGAGGGTTGGATTCTAAGACGTTTACAATTATGAATTAACTTTAGATAATAATTAGCAACACATCGTAGAACTTCACAATATAAACCATGTGAGAAAAGATTAAACTACAATAAAATAATAATAATAATAATAACCTAAGTTATTGGGTTGATAACGAGAGTGCAAAATATAGAAGTATAATATAAATATATACCTACAATTTTCTTATATGCCAGCCATTGAGTATAAAAATAGGTCATGTCCATTATGTCACATTTCGAGAACACAGAATTCTCTTCTAAATACTGGTTTAAATAATATATTATAAATAGAAAAAAATAAAATTTGATTTGTTTTAACGCGCACTTGGTAACACTATAAAAATACATTTATAAACATAAATATACTTTTGAATTATCAATAGATATGTTCACTTCTAAATGAACCAAAAAGTGGAAATGGTCCATTTTAATACTCGAAGTCTTCTATCAGATGCGAGGAAACTCAGGAAACAACAAAGAGACAAAGAAGCAGTTCTCTGGAGTCAACTTACTCATAAAGGAAAAGGCGTTGTTCTCCACAATGAATATGCACCGGAAAATCAATGCATTCGTGATCATCAGGGATTGTCTTGTTCCGAATGGAGAGAATCGATTAAAATGCAAGCCAATGTATCGGCGGTGCGTTCATTGCTGGGCAGGTCTAGGGACGATACCCTCTGTAGACGTCACAGAGAGCACGAAACCCTTGCACACGTCCTTGGGGCCTGTCCGTTTAGGGAATCACTAAGTAACATTCGGCACCACACTATTCGAAATATGATGGCACAAGCCTTGCGAGATTATGGGTACACAGTTTATGAGGAAGTTCATGGTGTGGCCACTAATGGAAGTAACAGACGAATAGATATTATTGCATTTAGACCATCTTCTAAAATTGGTATAATATTAGATCCCACAATTCGTTTTGAGACTCATAGTGGCCAACCTGAGGAAGTTGACTGTGAAAAGAAAGCCACATATGAGCCAACAATTGACTATTACAAAGATAATTACCAATTAGATAGTATAACTGTCACAGGATTGATGATCCAGGCAAGAGAAACTACATTCTTAGCTACATTTTGGAATTCCTTAGATTTAGACAGGGTGTGTCTTTCTAAAATTGCCATCGCCACATTAGAGGATCAGTTTCAATTTTAAAAACCATATTTACAAAATTCGACTTTATAGCATGTATACTTCAATTACAATTTTAATTTTTTTATTGCTTACTTTTTACTTTTGAGGGCATCTCCACTTTTCAGCGGTTACCCTGTATTCCCATTCGCCATTCTTGCCGATCACGCCATTCATCCTCCTCCAGACCTCGGTCGTTCATCAATCTATGGATCTCTCCTCTCCAAGTTGTTCTTGGCCTGCCCCGTTTCCTTCTACCAGAAGGTGACCATTCCAAAAGAGTTTTGGGCCACCTATCATCCTCCATTTTCCTGACATGGTCACACCACTGAAGAGCTCGTCTTTCGAGCCTTTCCACCACTGTCTCCTCCATATCCATCATCTGCCTCACTTCTTCATTTCTTCTTCTTTCCAACCTGGACACCCTGGCACTGCGTCTTATTCCATCCATCTCCACTGCCAAGATCTTAGTTTTTTGTCCCTCTATCAAAGTCCATCCCTCAGCACCATAAGTCATTATGCTTTCCACAACAGACTTCAAAATCCTCTTCTTCGTGTGGTTTGACATGGTCCTACTCCACAGTACTCCATTCAACATTTTGCTTGTACTAACATGCTATCTACTTCAGCTTTACAACTCCTTGATTCATCAATAAGTGATCCCAAATATTTAAATTTTTAACAGCTCTAATAATTCCTTGGGATAGGGATATATCTCGTCCACTTCCTCCTACTACAAGATATTCAGTTTTTTCCATGTTTACTCTTAATCCTCCTATTTCAAAAGCATTTAGAAGTTTTCTCATCATGTATTTCACATCTTCACGACTCTGAGCTATCAACACTTGATCGTCTGCAAATAATAAGGAATGTATTGTGTGATTTTTTTTAATGTATTTACAAAATGTACACTGCTCAAAACAATTAGAGGAACACTATGAAATATGCAAATATTTTTCATTGGATAAAGGTACAAACATGAAATTAATAAAGTGCATTATTTGTGGTTATTTATATATTGCTCATGTCAGTAAACACAAATTAATAACGCTGACAATTAACTTTTCAAATAATTCCGCTATGTAAGCAATTGAAACATGTGCTTATTTTTCAAAGTTAAACACTCGTTATATGGAGTTAGTATCGTGTACGGCCTCCACGACATTCGATGACAGTTTGGCACCTTCGTGGCATGCTCCCAATAAGATTCTGGATTTCCTCTTGCGGAATATATTCTCCCATTCCTCCTTCAGACAATCTCCAAGTTGCTGCAGAGTTTGTGGAGCTTGATGTCGGTTCCTGACCTTCCTGTCCAGACGATCCCACAAGTGTTCAATAGGGTTGAGGTCTGGGCTGACCGCTGGCCACTCCATTACCTCAATTTCATTCCTCCTCAGGAAATCCCTGGTGACAGCTGCAGAATGTGCCCTGGCATTATCCTGCATAAAAGAAATCCAGGGCCTACTCCAATGGCAGCAGGTACTAACATGCTCTTCCAGAAACGTGCTCGATATACCGGACAGCATTCAATCGCTGGGGAACAAGTACAAGGTCCGTACGATTGTTGTACATAACTCCGGCCAACACCATTATGGAACCTCCTCCGAATCTATCAATTTCCTGTACAGCCTCTGCAGAAAATCTTTCTCCTGGCCGTCCCCACACCCTCAATCGACCATCACAACGTGTAAGACGATACCTGGATTCGTCCGAGAAGAGCACAGACTCCCACTGGTTCAGGTTCCAATCACAATGGTTTTCAGCATACGTACGTCTTGCTGCCTTATGCCCATTTGTTAAGCGTGGTTTTTTTAACGTGCCTTTTTGGACGAATATTCTCTTTCCTTAATCTGTTCCTTGTGGTTTGGTCTGAAACCCGGATTCCGGAAGCCATATAAAGGTCATTCTGCAGGTATTTTGCAGTTTTTGTACGCTGTCGAAGAGCAGAAAGAACAACGTATGTCATCCTGGGGGCTTGTTTTAAATTTACGGCCCTGGCCACGTCTTCTACACTACTGACCTGTCTCTCTGTGCCTGTTGCGTAACCTGGACACCACGGAAGGAGAAACCTCAAGCTCTCTAGCCACTTGTCGCAGAGATTGACCTTGTCGTAAAAGATGTAGAGCATGATACACTTCAAACTCATTTAAATGCCTCATTTTGTCAGAGACTTCAATAAACAAGGCAATAATCAACATTCGTCACTATAGCAACATCGGGAAGCTTACCAATTAGAAGTGGCCAGTGCCTTCCAAAATAAAAAAAAATCTCTATATTTGTTATTTGAGGTAATTTCTCTGTATTTAGGCCATGTATCTTAAAAATTTAATTGTTTTGAGCAGTGTATTTCATCAATATAAAAATGTAATAGTCTGTATCACTTTGTCCTTGAGACAATCCTCAATGAGGAAAGTTGTATATGGGACATTCCATACGAAATCGGCAAAAAAATTGTGAAAATTGAACCCACATCTTTAAAAGTTTACCATTTTTTTTACAGTGAAACTTTATGATATACTGAATATCTGAACCGAATTTCAAGTCTTCGCTTGGTTTAATTAAAGAGTAATAGAGCTGTCAATTTATCGTATTGTTTTAAATAGTCTCTTTTATAAAATACATTTCTCGAAGTATGGCTATTCCCTCAACTTGAAAAGATAGTCATATTATAGATGATTTCATGCTCTATCGCTTGAAAATTAGTATGTTAATATTTACGTTTTTCTGAAGGGCGTAAATGCAATTAACACGCAATTGACCTTCCTCACCAAAAATTTTATAAAATAAAAAATACCACATTATTACCTGAACACCAGTTAATTTTTTGTAATTAGTATTAAAGTGGAGTCTTGAAAGGAAACTACCAAAAATAATTATTTTTCCTAAAATCTCCTATGTGTAGATTGCCCGCAATACCTTTCGCGTGAGTGGAGATCGCTCGCTCGTACCAAACAATGACGGAGCTACTTGGTAATAATCCTTTGCGCACTTACAATATATTTTTATTGTTATTATCATCATTATATTATTTTTATTATCATTATTACAATTATTACGTCATCATCATCGTGGACAAGTGGTTACTCTGTACGCCTCCGATTCCGAGGTTCGCGGGTTCAAACTCGATAGGAATCAATGACATTTTAAAGGCGTAACAATTCTGAATGTAGCTTTCTCCAGAAGGAAGGAAATCCGTGAGTCCCGTGTCGTAAATTTATGGTACGTAGGAGAACCTCGCGCTTGAAATAAATTGCCACATAATAAACGTCATTAAATATAACAATCTTTATTGATATATTTAGTAGGCGGTTAATTTTGTGCTGATTTGGCTAATGTATAGTTTAATTTAAATTACTAAACACCTACGAATTCTAACTGGTAGGCCTATTAAAAATATTTTCTAGAGAGTAGTTTTGTAATGTGTTGTAATATTTTGTACTTGTATCCTACGCCAATGTGATGATGATGTGAATATTGTAAGTAATGTTAAACTATCGATAATAATTTATAACAATTTTCATGCTGTTACAAGTAATATTTAAGAGGTATAAAATATATTTCATTGGCTTGGTATCACTTACTGATTTTGCATCCCCTACTCATGACATATCTAAGATGATATTAAAATGCACGATAATATTAGCTTTTATTATAAGCTAAATTATTGTTATAGTGTTTAATTTAATGTCTAAACTTCCCATTATTCTCCTTTTATAACACAAAATGTATACCTCAACGATTATTCTCTCATTCCAGAAACATTTAAGAAATTGTAAAAATTATATATTAACACATAATATTGTTAATAACTATTGTATACTAATATATGCATAATTAAAATTATATTTAACTTCTAACTCACCATTCAGTCTTTGTAGATCTGCAAACTTGTGAGTTAAAAACAATAAGATATTATTTTAATTTGACTGTGACACTTAAAATGACGAGATGCACTAAACATACTGATGTAAATCAACTGTCTGAACTTGAGAATTGTTGATGTAAAACAGATGTTTAAGGAAGACTCGCTGATGCTGCATTATTATTGTTGGTAGGAAGTGGTACGAGTATTAAAACATTCGGTTTTATTTGGAAGTGATATCTTATAACAATACTATTTCGTCAAATTTTTCAGGGTACAATAAAATACACTGAATAAAAAGTTATTTTAAGACTGAAATTAGTAATTATAAGATAATAAAAATTTATACCAGTTTATTCAATTAATGATGAGAGTTTTTATTATATAATATTACATTTAAACTGTAAGAAGATTACGAGTATTTGAGAATAAAGTTTTTAGGAAAATTTTTGGATCAAAAAGAGATGAACAGTAGGTGAATGGAGAAAATTACATAATAGTGAGCTACATGATCTGTATAGGAAGCCAGATATAATAAAAGCAGATAAGTCTCATAGGCTGCGATGGACAGGAAATGTGGCACGTATGGAGGATGAGAGAGGTGCTTGGAAATTTCTGGTAGGAAAACCGGAGGGAAAACGCCCAGTTGGAAGACTAAGAATGAGGTGGGAGAATAACATATGCATGATTTGAGCGAAGTAGATTATACAGGGGATAATTGGAAAACGTTAGCTCGGGATGTGATGTATGGAGAGCTTATGTCCGCGCTACCATGAACCTACAGGTTCCACAGAGCCAGTGAGTGAGTGAGTTAGTTATAAATAATTTGTTTAATAATTCACAGTAAACGTAAGTAAGAGAGCTCTTTACTTCTCACTTCAGCAATAAAATTTGATAAATAAATATCTACTGCGTAAGAATTAAAATATCGCCACTTTTATAAATTTACGGTACTGTTCCATTAAGCAGAACATATAATAATCTACCGTATTCGATTTAATGGCAGTTGAAAAAGTCACTGATGAAGCTCTTTCAATAAAGTACGCGCGCGACCTTGGTCGTGAAATGAATCTGCTGCGCCATGGACCCGCGAGTTTTTTACGAAAATAGAACAAAAAACATCTATATTGTCTGAACTATTCAACTCTCCAAAAGGGTAATTGCTGGAAATTAACCCTTATTACATGAATAGTATCCTGTATTTTTTCCGTTTTCATTTTTTGATATGTACTGCAGTAAACCGCCATAAAACAGAAAATTGACACCGAAAATAAAAAATATCCTAATTATAAAAATAACACCCTTAAACTACATGATATCACCTATATAAATATGTTTGAAACAAATTTTTGTTGTTTACTGTTTCAGAAATATTAGTTAGTAAACGTTTTAGTTTACCATATTTACGATAATTTTAGATCATCATAACTACGAACCTATAAATGATAAAAATTAAATTTCTGTATTAATACGTTTATAAATGTATTCACTATATTTAGGGATACACAAAATTAAAAAAATAAATTGCAAGATTTTTTGCTGTCCGATTTGATATGGATTGTCCCATATAATTTAAAAAATGGGAACATATTTCTAAGGAAATTAACACTAAGCTTATTTTTAATTATTTCAGTCAGGCAGTGCTTGGTATAAGAGGAAAGGGAATTCCAGGAAGGGAACAAGGAAGTAGGCCTAGTGATGAGTTCGTTGTTGAGGTACAGCTAAAATTAAGTTCTCTCTTGATCGTGTATTTAAATTATGGTGGGAAGATAGTGAATGGAAGTGAGTACAAATTTAACGGGATGATGTGGTGAAAATGTGGAATAAGGCGCACATGTAATGTATATTTCATATATTTTTCAATTGAAGGTATGACAACATTTCAAATCCTGGAGTTGTGTTATCTGATTTATGGATGTATATGTGCACAAGCATTGTGGAGTCGTTGCAGCCTTTGTCCTACTTCTGATACTCATGTCCATAAAGAGTAAGTCGCAATAATTTAAATCCGGCATAATCAAAATACTAATAAACTGAATAATTAAATTTAATTCAATAAGACACAAAATAAAGTTTTTTTTAAATTCAAGAAGAGAAATCACTTCCTGCAAATTACTTTGGATGTGTAAATATAAATGAAAATAATTAAATCAATTCTTTTGATTACACATGTATAGGGTTTTCAAAAATAAACGTTTGTATGTTTTTTCATGCATTGGGTATGTTTTATAACACTGATGAGTATTGGCCTCGTATTCACACAGTTCATATGATATGAAACATTTGTTGTGCTTTTCAATCCCCTTGTCAGTTATAGCACAAATTCAATTAAAAATAACAAAATGAAATAAGTAGATGTTATAATAACAAACTGTTTGAGAATAAAATATTATGAACAATATTTGGACCATTAGAGACGAACAAAAATAACATTTTTTTTAATTATCATGTTCCACATTGCATCATTGAATTATTAAAAGACTATTATTTATAATTTGTAATTATTCGGGTAATTGGAGGAAACTTCATAGGTCCTAACAATAAGCTGCATTTCGTTATAGGAAATCAGACGTAATAAGAACAGTTAAGTATCATACACTGATGGGCAAGACATGTTGGCCGAATGGGAAATAGAAGAGGGCACTGAAACTTCTTGTAGGAAAACCATGGGGAAAGCACCCGGTAGGTGGACCAAAAATGTGGTGGGATAATAACATTAAGCATTGTTTTAGAGGGAGATGAATTAAACAGAAAATGAGTGGGAAATATTATCTCAGAGATATATGGAAAGTTTGTATCTACGTGACCAAGGACCTGAGGATCCGATAGTCCCAGTGAGTTATTTTACTTATAATAACAAACAATCAATACGAATTATTAAAATCGTATACGCGTATTCTGTATTTCATCAAAAAAACAGCAAAGGCTAATGATAATAGTATGAACAGAAATAACAGTTATATAAAACTGACGTCTCTGGGCCCTTTTTTCAGCCGAAAGTTATGGAATCATTGATTTGGTAAAACAATTCTCACTAGTATAATAAAAAACAGTTTTTTGATGATGTTAGGAATTCCCAAGGACATTAGAGAAACTGCAGGCGCGGCCCTAGGGCCTTGTTTTATAAATTAACTGCGATTTGAAACTAAAACAGTGTTTAGCGAACCGCAAACATCCCTCTCGGACAAATGGCTAGCACTCAGTGAGTTCAAACTTCACATTCAATTATGTGCATGTTGGTAAGATTGATGTAATTGCTATCCATTCTGTTTGTTTTATGTTGGATGCACTGTTCATCAAATTAATCTATAATATATCCTATACTGCAATTATTTATTTCATATTATTTATCCATTACATTGAAACTAATTTACAATTAAATTCTTTTGACGATCCTGCATTATTTCCTACTGGTCATTCTCGTTTATCTTCACTATTGATGGTATATCAAGTTCTCTGGTTACTGTACAAAAAAAATATAGTTGTAATAGTTATTGTTTATTTTACTTATTTGGAGATGCTTATAAGATGATATCGCATTTTAGTTTTAATTATATGCCTAATGAGAAACACAGAAAACGGTGAAATGGGTCCTTACAATGAAATTTGAACCCGATATTTCCCAGAGGAAAACCAGGAAAAATTCTCAATAAATTAGGTCATTGCCTGAGTTTGAACCTGGGATATATCGAATACGAAACTCAACCGCTACTTTTTGATCCATCTCGCCAGATTATGATTACATATATCACATGAGCGAAGTAACATCAAATCATTTTTATTTGATTTTCTCATTAATTTACTCCATACAGTTATTACTCCAGTCTCCCCAATTTTTCCATCTACCATATTATCAACTGTATTATTTCATATTAATTAAAATAATTACAGAACTTCTAATCAAAACCATATATCGATCAAATGAATATAAAATTCATTACCAGGAATAAAATTAAGTGCATTTAATCAGACTTGTTGTCTTTGAGAAAACGTTCAATACATTCTTATGGTATAAATATATCCATCCATCCATAGTAATTCTGCCCGAGGGCAGGTCTTTCACTGCATTCATAGCATTTCCATGATGTGCTTTGCAGCTTTACTAGGGAATTATAGGTGTGGTAGCTTCGCGTTGCTTTCCACACCATTGATGGATGATGATGATGATAATGATGATGGCCGGATGATTTTCGGCGACCGTTGGGCCCTAAGCTTCCTGAAATTTGTCGTACAGGTGAGGAAAAACCCCGAAAAAACCTCACCCAGGAGCCTGTCCCGAGCGGGAATCGAACCCGGGATCGCTGCGTGACAAGGCAGCACGCTACCTCGAGACGACAGCGGTGGACGATAAATGTATAATACATCTTAAAACAAATGTATTGAACAATATATTTTTTTTCAAATACGATACAAGTTAATATGCAAATGTTAAAGTGTATAGCACAGATAATAATTTCTTGACTAGATAAGAAAAGATTTCGTAGCCTCATCAAAAATAGTGTAAGGTAAATTAAAATTTCACCTAAAAACTTTCATCTTAACTCCTTAACTTATCTTTGCCTCGGTCCTTGTAGGAGCTCTGGGAGGGTTATAACTAGATTTCAATTCGTAAAATCTTAACCTATTCTTCAATTAATCATTTTTGATGAATATGGAAAAGTTACTTTAATCAGCTATTAAATTTACATACAGAACAGGACGTTGATGAGGATACTTAACAGACAGCAGAAATGCTAGTCGCAGAACCAAGTGCATTAGACGTTGAAATGGCGATTGAAAAATTGAAGATGTATTAAGCATCAGGTTCAGATGAGATCCCAGCAGAACTGATAAAATCAGGGGGAGAAAAATTGATGGACAAGATACGCTGGTTGCTTGGTATGATTTGGGAAAAAGAAGCTCTTCCAGATGAATGGAAAGAATCAATTATCGTACCAATTTATAAGAAAGGAGATAAAACTGATTGCAACAACTACAGGGGCATCTCATTACTTTCAACTTCGTACAAAATTCTAAAAAATATATTAGTCAGCAGACTTACTCCCTATATTGATGACATTCTAGGAGATCATCAATGTGGATTTAGAAGAAACAGGTCTACAACAGGTCAGATTTTTAGTATAAGACAGATTTTAGAGAAGAAATGGGAATATAATGGTACTGTACATCAACTATACGTAGATTTCAAAAAGCATATGATTCAATTAAGAGGGAGAAGTTATATAGTATCCTGTTGGAGTTCGGAATTCCTAAAAAGTTAGTTATACTTATACGAATGTGTCTAAATGGCACAAAGAGTAGGGTGCGTTTTTTTACGCAAACAGTTTTCGGACGCTTTTGAAATCCAGAATGGGTTGAAGCAAGGACATGTACTATCTCCTCTACTATTTAATTTTGTACTCGAGCATGCCATTAAATCTTTAGAGAATGAGGAAGGCTTACAACTCAATGGTATTAATAAGCTGTTAGTTTATGCTGAAGATGTAGTACTATTGGCCGATAGCGAGAAGATACTAAAGGACAACACGCACACACAGTTGAGTAACACTAAGAAATTAGGACTGGAAGTAAATATCATCATCATCATCCGGTATCATGGCAGCTGCCGCCGTATTACGGAAACCAAACGCGGTCACACGTAGAAATACATTACATAATGGAAATGGACAGCTAATGACAAATGAGGGAAATTTTGAGGAAGTGGCTGAATTCAAATACCTAGGAACAATAATCACAAATAGGAATGAGATTCACAAAGAAATTAAACATAGGCTCAATTCCGGAAATGCGTGCTATTATGCATTGCAGAGACTCTTGATGTCCCAACTCCTTTCAAAAACGTTAAAATGAAAATACATAAAACTATTATTCTACCAGTTATATTACATGGATGCGAAACATGGACCTTTACTTTAAGGGAGGAAAGGATTCGAGAATAAAGTTCTTAGGAAATTTTTGGACCAAAGAGAGATGAACAAACAGGTAGTCTTGGTCTTGGTGGAAAGGCCCTGCGGCTAGCCAAATTAATGACAAGCGGTGAGCGATTCCTTTTGGTTCTCCAGGATGTCCTAGAAAGGAGAACCCCGGGTTCCTGCTTAAGCATTAGCCCCGGTGTGATTTTTTTTTATTTTTGAAATGATTAGATAACCAGTATAATAATAAATAATAACGAATAACCAGCATTCTAACCAGCATGGTAGCGTCAATGTGCTCCGACGTGTGTTTAATTTCGTGATTTTTGAATATGGCGCTTGTGGCCGTCAGCCAATCAGTGGCTGGTGATTTTTTAAAGTGTGATTTTTTGTATTATTTTGTTAGGATATCGTGATCGAATGATATCCTAGGTATTCTTAATGAATGTTTTAAGCTAACACTTAAATATTATTAGCTTGGTTTAATTTAAAATTATTATTATCGCGAATAATGTATTAGCCATTCGCGTGGCTGTCTGGGGATGCCACGCCCCTTTTTTGAAATTGTGTTATTTTGTTCTAATAGTAATATTTAATTGTATTATTTTCTTGGTGAATGGAGAAGATTTCGTAACAATGAACTACATGATCTTTATAGGAAGCCAGATATAATAAGAACAGTTAAGTCTCGTAGACTGCGATGGGCAGGACATGTTGCACGTATGGGGAATGAAAGGCTTGCATGGAAGCTTCTTGTAGGAAAGCCAGAGGGAAAACGCCCAGTTGGTAGACCAAGAATGAGGTGGGAGAATAACATTAACTATGATTTGAGGGAAGTAGATTATACAGGGAATTATTGGAAAGCATTAGTTCAGGATACGGATATATGGAGATCTTATGTCCGTACGGCCATGAACCTACGGGTTCTATAGTGCCAGTGAGTAAGTAAGTAATTACAGCCATACTTTTGCATGTATGCCATTGCATTATTCATCATTAAGATTGTCTTTAAATACTGCAGTTAAAATATGCAGGTAAAAAAACACTTCCCATATAAAAAATAGAAGTATAGAACTGCAATAATCTTACGCACCTGGGAAAGGAATTAAACGATTTTACTGATATTGTGGCGAATTATTGATTGCTTAAATGTCCGTCTTTTGAATCTCGCGAGCGGAGCTAATACTCAAATGCCACCTTGTATGGCATACGTAATTCTGATTCGCGAATCATGAGCCGTGTGTACAATTCACAGCATTTTCTCCACATACGCTTTCTCGAAAGTTCGCTTTCGCAACTTTTCGAGTAGCGGCTGGTGACATACTGTTCAGCCTGTTTAGAAATGCATATTCGTCGGGTATGTAAGACTGGCTGGAGACCGCAGTGAGTCAGTGGTGATCTTAAAGGCGACGACTGCGTTGTGATATGAAGACGAATTTAGTGTTGGAATGTTAGTGCTTCTGCGAGTATGAAGAAATACACTATAAGAGAGACAGTGTTTGTGAAAGACTCAAAGCTCATATGTGCCTGTCCAGTGAACTATTGTGAATGGAATAAAAAAGACTGGATATGTTTGTGTAAACCGGTGTGAAGTAAAATGAAAGAAATTCTACTTGTTCCCACGTCACTGCAAACAGTGGCGATATGATCATAAGAAAAGTTATTTTGAGTGGTGGAGTTAGTACAAGAACCGGATCTAATTAATTCTCAGTATCTAGTGTTGCAGTAATAATGAATAAATAGTGGAAGTTCATCATTCCATTTTCTTATTTATTGCTTTAAATTAGTCTTAAATATTATCTTAAGGCTTATCTACGTAATGTGCATATTTTAATCACTGGCTCTTATCTGATTGTATAATCATATTATCATTATGTTTATTATATTATATTTATTTATTCTACGTGATTCTTTCATGTTTTTGTAATTTGCTATTTACATTGTATATTGTGTATATAATTGGAATTAATATTTGTAAATTTATACTAATATAGTGGAAAAGAAGGGTTTGAGGTCTTAACTCTTTAAGAATATATATTATTATTATCATTATTGTCCACCACTGTAGTCTAGAGGTAGCGTGCTGCCTTGAGCGGGCCCGGGTTCGATCCTCGGTCGGGGCAATTTTTCTGGGTGAGGTTTTTATCGGGGGTTTTCCTCACCTGTAAAACAAATGTCAGGAAAACTTTAAGGCCTAAACGGTCCCCGAAATCATACGGCCATCATCATCATCATCCTTCACCGGTGTGGAAAGCAACGGGAAGCTACCACACCTACAATTCCCTAGTAAAGTTGCAAGCATAGTATGAAAATGCATGATTGCAGTGAAGAACCTGCCTTCGGACAGAATTACTATGGATGGATTATTATTATGTTATTATTGTTATTATTATTATTATTATTATTATTATTATTATTATTATTATTATTATTATTATTATTATTATTATTCGGCGGAAATCTCCGTTCTTAAATCTCTCGGCATTTCTCTGCACCATTCCACTCTAGTGTATGTCTGTGCTTTTGACAAGTGATGCGGTTACCTCTCGACGAGAAATGCTCCTTATTTGATTGTTGGTGCAGGATGGTGGACACACTTAGCGAAGTAATCGCTAGGACCCACTGCGGAGACATTTTCTCCTGTAATCACTATTATTGGTGTCCTAATTTTCTCCTCATCTTTAAGAAATATTTTCCTCCTATTAAATTCAGCAACTTAGAGGAAAACTGTTGCATGTTCTTGTGAGCCATTCAAATATTTGTGACTCATTTAACTCACCACACTTAAAATCGTAACCCCTACAGATTTCAGCGAGGGGCATGTGGTTAATACATCGCCTCGAGGAGAGATCTAGTAGCAAATTAAGGTATTACTTGGATGGATGAAGGTCGGTTAAATTTTGTCAGTTGCTTTTTTGTTCAGGCTTCAGGTTCTTTTACGAGCCTGACTCGGGGCCTTACAGCTTAAAGTCTATCCCAGAGGTCTTGTCCCTTGGATTTTTCCATCCAAAAAAACAATCTACCCTTGCCGGTTTTGAAACCGCGCCTTCCGATACTAGAGGCAAGGAACATAACAATTAGACCACCCGGCCGACAGTTGCCTTTTTTTTTGGTTTATATTATATCATAATATCTATGTATTTTTCAGGTTTGTTTTAATGTGTTCTATATTATTTTATATGCTTTATTTCGACACGACTTTTGTAATCCCTTCATAAACTCTTGTCAAATTTTATTGTCAGGGCTTCATTTTTCAAATTATTACCCACCATTTACAATGATTTTTCGCATTTCTTCTAATGATTAAATAATCGTTAGAAGAAATGCGAAAATTACTCTGCATGTATATATTTTCTGTTATATTTAACTACATGCGTAGCATGAAGACGCGGCAGCCATATTGATTTTAACGAATATTCTAAGCAAAAACAAAGTCGTGTTCCAGTGCAGCCAACAAAGAGTATGTACTAATTAACTGTACACATATTCTTCAGAATTTTGAGAATTTATTGTTTATTTTTGGGCGTTGCATTTTTTCACATGTTAGAGTGCTTAAATTGCATTAGGTTAGCTTTAATGTTGGTCTTTCACAGGTTAGATTACTTAAAATTGCATTAGGTTAGCTTTTAGGTACGTTAAATATCATGTATATGTTGGCTGCATCCCGTGATTCTATAGTGTAAACCGCTTCGCGTATGTTGGCGCATGCACATGGTGTACGATTGGAACTTAGAAACATTTTTCGCATGACATATTGTAAAGAACCCCCCTCCTTTGTAATAACTTTTGATGTGTCACGGTGAACTCTCTGTTTTGAAACTTACTCCTAAATTTTTATTTTTTGTTTTCATCCTCTCATTAACTACAGCTTTATAATGTATATTTTTGTTCGATAGTGCATTTTGTCGTACTTAACAGCAATGACAACCATCATTGAAAGTTCAACTTCCTACATTTAGGGGTTGCCAACCTAAATAACTATACTGTAATAAAATACATATATTAACTATACTGTAATATTACAAACACGTGTGTGGGAAGTAAAACCATTGCCCTCTATGTATACTACATACAATATATATACAAAAAATATCCACAGGTAGTGTTAATATACATTATACGAAACAAATCACTGCATTTTAAATGAACTGATCTTTATTCGAAACAATGTAAAACAATAAATACGTACTTACTGCCATTTTTCATTAAATGGTCTCACGGCCTCCTATTGTTTCAACTAATAAACATTGCCCACACTGTTAACGTTAGTCAATTGTTTATAATGAACGCAAATATTTCCAACGAATATGTTATTATTTTACTATTATTTATTATTTTGAAAACACCATTGCGCAAAAAATAATGTACAACGCACGTTTATGAAATGTTTTACAGAATCTCGGAAAATAAAAACCTCGCTTTTGCTCGGTTTTTAAACATTTCCTCGATTCTGTAAAAACCACTTCCCAGCCTCGCATCGTAATACATTATTTTTACATGTATTAAATTCTGTAACTTAACTGCATCCAATCATGAGCACTTGTCCATTCGGTTGTCAATACTACGTATACAAATATCATGAAACAGGAGCCAACATGTATATCTACACCGATGATATGGTATCGCAACGGAAGACATAAACTATCTACAGACAGCGATAGATAAACTAAGCGACTGGGCAGAGAGAAATGACATACAGATCAATGAAGAGAAGACAGAAATTGTAGTTTTCAGTAAAGGCGGCAGGCTGACTGAAGCAGGAAGAGTTAAATGTAATGGGAAAATACTCAAGAGAGTCAACAACTTTAAATATTTAGGCCTCACAATACAGACAACAGGGAAGAACTTCAGACTACACATCAGAACAAGAACGGTGACAGCAATAAGGGTCATGAATGAAATCAGTAGTATCACATGACCATCAATCAGCACCGCCATGGCTTGTTCAGACTGAAGGTACTACCTGTACTTGTGTATGGACTCGACCTGATATGGGAATACCTCACATATAAACAACTGGAAGATATGGAGAAAGTGAAGTCCAGATACCTCAAGAGACTCTTAGGAGTATCACAGAGTACGAGATCGAGGCTAGTTTATGAACTCACCAGAGAGACTTTTTTAATAGAAAATCTGCGGACAACACTACTCCTTGGCATCTAGTGAGACCTACATTGTACTCTTACAAGACCTACAAGAGAAGAAGAAGGGCATATCATCGGAATTCTATGCGACCTGTGCGATGGAAAGGGAGACGATGGACAGAATCGAACTGTGAAATGCGTCATGTCACTACCAGATTGGCAGTCCATGGCTTCCATCACAAGATATGCTGCAACAAGACAATTCATGAACCTAATGACAAGTGTATATGCGTTTTATGATCAGAAAATGCGAAAACTACCATATTATAAATTGTAAAAAAGACTTAAATCAATCAGCACTTATAGCAAAGACAATTAAGCGCTTTACATGAAATATCTGCACGGTTTGTGGGGATTTCTCCTTTATATTATTATAAATATCACGAATAAAATTTATTCTTCTTAAAAAAATATCAGTGAGTAACTTCCACAGAAACAGACATGCTTATATATATTCAAGAATTAATCAATATACACTAAATAAAAAAGTAATGTTTCTCAGATGTTATTTTCTTATTAAAACACAGGACAATCTGCTTTGTTGAACTAAGAGACGTCACATTTATATTGAAGTTCATTTTATTCAAATTATTTATAAATAGATTTCCGTTTTTGTTCATTTCGCTTTCTTTCCGCCTTTTATTATTTGAAAGCATTTTATTAGCTTTGTAAAGCAATGAAAATCTTCTTTTATTACTACATTGACTGTAGAAATGAAAGAAATGTCATTTAATGATGAATTTCTCAATACATTCTCGTAATTTAATTCTGTGTATTGCTCTTTTCTCTTGCTTTCTTTCATAAGAAAACATAACGTGGAAATAAAAGCATATTTCCTTCAATACAAATGGTTCTAAGAATTACATAATAGGCTGCATTAAAAAAATTCGTGGTACGATAACTTCGAAAAGCCGAAAACAATTCTAGTGATTGTTGTCGCTGGTAAACAGATGGAAATATAGGGAGTGGCATGCTTAGTGTGACGCAATCCCCCAATTTTAATTTGAGTTTCCTTAACCGGATTTCATTAATTTTCATATTAAGTAGCTACTCAGTTGTTCTCGAGATTCTGAGTGAACTCCGTTTCCACTTCTTACAACAAAATAAACATTTATGTAATTTAGAAAGGATCGAAACTGTCTCTGGGATTCAATCAGACGCACTAACCTTTACACAACAGAGGTAGTAGTTTAAAAAAGTGAAATAAATATACGTTACATAAAGCCTAAAATGTTTATAGTGATATATGGACATTATGAGACTTACAAGACTCAATTAGTGTATTCCGAAACCTATCTTGAAATTTCTCCCAGAGACATGTTGTAATGTAGGCCTACAAAAAAATCTGCCGTTTTTAACTGTATGGCACAAAAAACCAGAGTCAAATCTCTCATTTATACTATAGGGACGTAATACAACTCGGAACTCAGTAGATTGGATAACCCTCACTATCTGCCGCGTCCCGCCTCACTCCACTCTGCTCTTACTCAAGAAGGGAGTCCTTCTTGTCCGTAAAGTGGGCTGCCATCACTGAATTCTGGCTTCGATTTCTGTGCCTTGCAATTAAAAAGACTATTTAACTCATGCCCCAAATGGGAGTCAATGACCAATCACGTTTCAATGATTTCTGTTTTACAACCAATCACAGTCGTGTTTCATCAAATATTTATCAATGTTAAATTTATCATATTAAAGAAAGCTCCTCCTTTTTAATATTCTGAACAGGTCTGACCATTATTTTGCAGTGACTGACGCTGTAAGAAATACGGCTACTAGATTGTATATATAGTGCATGGATGTCAACATATAGCGCTTGCAGGAGTTAATATAAAACATTTGTAGCAATTGATTATGCCACAAAAAAAAAGAAACCACTGTTTGCACTTTCTTAAATGTATTTTTTCCCAGGTAATAATCCAGAAAAATATCTTTGTCATATTTACATCATACGACATCAGAAATTAATTAATATACAGTTTGATGCGTTTCATTTTTTCTCCACTAGAGAGCATTCTTATAATATTGCATTCCTTTGGCAATAAATAGTATGATCTGGTTGCAGTGATAAACAAAAGAAACAATTGAAGCGTACCAATCGTTTCTCATTTGTTTTCAAACATCGCCGTTTACATTAAATATATAAATATTTTAAAATAACTATAGTTAAATAATGATTTGTGAATAAACAGTTTTTTTTTCGTTAAATAGTCCTAACAAATGTCAGTCTTGATTTACAAATTCTCTAGAATTCACTTCGTGAGTCGTGAATTTATCTAGAGAATTTGGAAATCACTCCTGGCATTACTTATGACAATTTTTTTTAACACGGCCTTCGTACGTCACAACGCTTCTCTGGGAGAAATTTAAAGGTTCGTTTCGGCTGCAATGGTTGACATTGTTAGAACAATGTAAACAAAAAGTAATAGGAAAGAAACTATAAGATAAAATTCACTGGATTCAGATAGGTCTTACTCTTACTTACTTACCTACTTACCCACTGGCACTATCGAACCCGTAGGTTCAAGGCCGCGCGAACATAAGCTCTCCATACATCCCTATCCTGAGCTAATGTTATCCAATCATGTCCTGTATAATCTACTTCCCTCAAATAGTAGTTAATGCTATTCTTCCACCTCATTATTGATATACCAACTGGGCGTTTTCCCTCTGGTTTTCCTACAAGAAGCTTCCATGCACGTTTTTCATTCCCCATTCGTGCCACATGTCCTGCTCATCGCAGTCCACGAGACTTAACTGTTTTTAATATATCTGGGTTCCTATAAAGACCATGTACAGTAGTTCACTGTTAATTAGTCTACTCCATTCACCTCTCTGTTCATTTATCATTGGTCCAAAAATTGTTCTAAGAACTTTATTCTCAAATACTCATAATCTCCTTTCCTCCCTTAAAGTAAGAGTCCATGTTTCGCATCCATATAATATAACTGGTATAATAATAGTTTTATATATTTTCAGTTTAACGTTTTTTAAAAGAGTTGCAGATATGCCTACATAATGTTAATCGTGTTATTAGTCATAGAATAACAATTATAATTAGATCAGATTTCATCGAGAGTAACAAAATTAATTTCCTAAATTCATTTCTCTCTTCCTTTTTTTCCCCCCTCTTCATTTTATAAGACTAATGCTCCAGGAACTTCCATGCTAATTCCTAGGGCGAGCACCTGGGGCAGGGAGCTGAACTCCCTATATCTGTGATTAGCAGTATGATATGGCCACCCCCAACGACGGTATAGGACGAGAAAAGCAAACGGTCGACCTTGCTTGACTAGTGTTCCCATCTGGTTCCAAGACTCGCGGAATCAAACCCGACCGGGTGCGATTGTTTTTTCAGGGCATAAAAGTCCAGAGTATGGGATTCCGTCGTAAGTAAGTTAAACCTATGGATCTCGTGTCCTAAATTTGAGACACGTAAAATAACCTCAAGGCTGAAGAAATACCCTCTGAGCAAAATTTGATGAACACTTCACGACCAAATCTGAACTGCGAACCTAAAATCCTTAGATGTTAAAGAGCGCCGTGAAATAAAATAATAGCTCACGGCAAAGATATATGCCCAAATTATTTTTTCTACTGAAGAGACATGAAAATTCCCTTTCCGCCTGGAAATAAATTCCAAGAGAGGAAACTAAGGACTGTACTGGCCATGCCACGGCTATATTCTTTCTTTATTTTCTCTTCCAAAGGTTAACCTCTCCCTTCGTAGGAACGTTTACATCTCCCAACGCTCCGGGTATAATTTCAATCTCTGTATTGAAACTAACCAGTTATATAGAGTCTATATACATTTTTATTAGTGTAAATGACAATATATTAAATATGTTAATGCCAAGATAGATTTCTCAGAACACGACTTATAACACGGAGATATGTTTGTGAATGGTTTAATTATCCTGCCAGTCATTCGGTGCACTGTAGATACAATACCTCTCATTATAGAGCGTGAGATTTAAGTGTGTGATTGGAATTTATAAATCTCACTGGCTGTCTCTTGCTTTCAATGTCCAAAAGATTTCTCACTACAAGATATGATATAAACATTCAGTCGTAAATCCCTTGGATCAGATAATAAAAACGTTATTGTTCAGCAGCCAAATACGAGGCTGTCAATCACATATTACTTCTCACGCACTATAGAGTTAGTTTCGCCAAACAAAAAGTATTCCTCTTAATAGGTCGACATATTTTTGGTCTCCTGGAGTAGAAATGTCTTTTTCCGCCTTTACTGGTAGAACATTACTATCATTTTCTCCAATTATTAAATGCATAGATTGTTTATGTTAAGTTGGCAAATTTCAGTCTTATCCATTTTGGAATTCTTATATTTGTTGATAAAGTAATTTATCGTTTAATACAATACACAAAGATGTAATATAGTAGTATACAAAGAGCGAAATAATATAGAAGGCTATCGTTAGTATACCGAGCGGGAAAACGCGAGGCCAGTCTTAGAATGTACAGTCCAAAAACACTTGAAACACGATACGTGAAATGAGTTTAACAATTTTATCAGTAGAAAACTTAATCACATTGTATATAATCTTTCTAACTTGACTATGCAGTACTTCCCTCTTCACTGGGACAATATAGTTTAACCAAACCCCACCACATACACGACTGAACTAGATCTATTAATACAGAAAGAAATTGAGGTACTTGTGACGTAGAGTTGATGTTACAGGTCGTAGTTCCGAATCACGTCATTCCTATTTCGGCCTTTATAGTATAATACATATTTTATGGTTGGAGGTGTCGTTTATATTAATTTAATTCTAGAACATAATTTCATGGTATTTGAAGTTAGTATCACTGCCTTGAATATAATTTCTTTTATAGTGACGAAAATAAGACTGACGTCACTATAATATACATATTTTTTATATTAGTAGTAATATGAGTGAATGTCTGGACCTTAGCTTATGGTTAAAGCAAGATGCCTTGGCCCAGAGCAACGGTTCGAGTCTCGTGAGGGAAGAAATTTTCTCATGAAATTTCGCACAGTATGGGATCGGTGCCTACCTAACATCGTGAGGACTTTGGATAGCTATCATCAGTAACGGCTTCAGATTGAAAACGACTGAAGGATCCGACATGTTGACAACATGTCCCCTCTAAACTGTTGTATAATCGTCAACCTCTATGATTAACATGTGTGGATGTAAGGCCAGCAATCGGCTGTTAAGTCAAGGGCCTTCTAGGTCTGTCGTGCAATGGAGTTCGGAGTATTAGTGGTAGTTATCTGCGTCACAGAAAGCATGAAAGGGCAAACAAATTTATCTCAGAATTCCATTGTTTCAGGTTTGAGGATATTTTGCTTGCCGTAAATGTACGATGCGGTACCCATGGCTTTTCCTCTTTCTTCCATTCCTCCAGAATTTTTAAATCCTGAAAAAATGTATCGACGACCGACGGGTTGAATTCGGCAACTTCGGAACCATATGTGAGCACGGTTACCACTAGTCCAACGAGTTAAAAATCCCTCAGATTTATGAAGAATCCCTCTAGTCAAACTGCCAAGTGTAGAAGCTCACCTCTGTCATCGCTTATAACTGAGATAACATCTAATAAATAATAAGAAAGATTAGTGCGAAATAATTTACTTGTATTTATAGAAGATGGAACACCCTGTAGAAGCTGCAGCACATAAATAATGCATATTCACTGTATTAATATGCGCACGTATATGTTCGCAGTCACATGTTCTGCTTCTGAACCTCTGGGGATTGGTAGAGCTGCCAGAATGCGTTTCTCTTCTGTTTCACTGTTAAATATGACCACCTCAATGTTACCAACTGTGTAAATTGAGTCTAACATGATTCAAAATTCATTATCAATCACTAGTGCTAGGCATTTCATACCGTTTTCCCGAACTCAAAAATATTTTAGAGAACGAATATTATCTACTAATCGATTTTCTTTAATTCATGTTTCCGTTTTCATTTCTCCAAACCCCAATATAAATTATATATAAACCAAGTATAATTAAATTAAACGTGCGTTTCAAAGGCAGCCACAAAGTGAGCAAATGTATATGTAAAAAGATTGAATATGAGTTGCGTAGAAGCTGTACTGTTGGCAATAAATAACCTACAGTCAGATATTCCTAATAAAGAAGCGAGAGGTAATGTTAAAACTTAATACTCATTTTTCAGTCAGGTCTTAAATTTTATTGGGGAAGAGATAGGTATTTCGGCGCTTTGGATTAAGGTGATTGGAGAATAATTAATTATTATAGTATTCTTGAGAGGAGGTCGGCACAAAAAAATAAAAGCTATAGGGGATCGAATTATTTCCTCCGTGCAATGAGCCGAACAATTGGTCACATATGATAACATTTTTTAAAGGAACATAGGCTAAGTACTAAGATTGCAGTTTCTGTTGCCTTTCGGGATATTTTAGTGGGAGTTGAAAGCAGAAAAAGAACATAAATTCTTGGGTAAACAAAAAAAATTTAGAGAGAACAAAATTAGGACTTCATAGAAAAATGCATATTTTTGATCATGAACGTTTCAATATGGCAATTGTTTCCCGTAATTAATTTTAATATGCAATATAGGCCTATTTGTCATGGGCTACATATGTATTTGTGAATGTGTATGTTATTTTAAATTTTGTTTTGTAGACTAACATTCTAATTGAAAGTAGATTACACAGGGGTGACCTGAAAACATTAGCTCAGGATAGGGATGCATGGAGAGCTTATGTCCGCACGGCTGTGAACCTGCGGGTTTTAATAGTGTCAGTGAGTTAGATTAATTAGACTAACACAATTATTTGAGGATACAAACGGGACTAAAATGAGATATACTGTTTGTGTGCGTACAATTTTTTTACGCAGTTGTATGGACACAGTTACTCAGAAAATGCCCCAATGATAAGATATATAGAAAGAGGATCCGAGACAAAGTGTTTGTTTTTATATATTATGTAGCATAGTGGTTAAGGCAATAAATACAGTATAAGATCGGGAGTTCTAGTCCCGGCGGGGTTAGGATTTTTAAACTGGCCTAAACATTCTGGCGTCTCCATGACCTCTAACTGAAATGTGTAACGGGCAATTATTTTGGGGTAAATGCGGCAGTCACGCAGAACTGAAACCCCATCTTACATCTTATCCCAATTTGCTAAATGCAAAGAATGCTGGGAGTCTTAATATCCTGTTATCCTAAGGGTCCGCTAAGGACTGTACTGGGATATCTATGTAAGAGTGTAGATGTGTATACTGTTATAAACTTAAATCACGGGGAAAAATGTAACAACCGCAACGACAAGTTCATTTTATTGAGAAAAAAAATGATGTGGGAGATTGTTTATCATTGTAGGAGTAGGCCTATATGATAAATTCAGGAAAAAATGAAACACAAATGTTACAGTAAGAAATGTCCAAACAGACGGATCAATACACACTGTACCCTCCTCTGGCGGAAACGTATTCTCGCATGGAAACGGTCATAATGTTGCCGAATGACATCCTGCGATAGATTGTCCCAAGAATCTTGCACCTGTTGTCAGAATTCAACAATGGTTGTTGTAGTCCTGGAGAAAGAGTATGTTCCGACTTCATAATTTTCCATACGTGTTCAATTGGCTAGACATCTTCGAATCTTGCTGACCGGGGCAGTTATTGCACACCACGAAGAACATAAGAGTACGTTGCATCTTAGCAACCGTACTTGGTCGTCCGTTGTCCTTCTGGAAAAGCACATCGTCTTCCTCTGAAGAAATAGCAATAGTACGGAGTTAACCTGTGTAATACAGTAAAAGCTCCTTATTCGCGGTTTACTTATTAGCGTTTTCATTATTCGCGGGTTAAAAAATTGCGACACAGTTCGTTGTTAAAAGTCACCGGTATGAGATGTCCGTTGATAAATGCCGCCCTCGCCACAATCGGTGTTTTATTGTTTCAACTTGTCATTCGTTGCAGTAATTTTGATTGAATAACACGTGTGTCTTTTGCTTGGTTGTAAAGTAAAGTAAAGTGATCCCACAACAGACCCGGAGGCCCTTGGGATAGTAGGAGGTTAAGGCTCCCACTTTTACTAGACAATCGGCACTTTATGTCAGCCGGGTTGTCAGCCCTGCGTGACTGCCGCCTTTACCCCCAGAACAAGCGTCTGGTACTCATTTCCGTTAGAGGCTGAGTCGACCCCAGGGCCATAGTGCCGCCAGTGGGTTTGGGTCAGTTTAAAAATCCTGACCCCCAACGGGACTTGAACCCTCGAGCCTCCGGCTTGTAGCTCAGTGCCTTAACCACTACGCTACGGCGTGCCCCTTCTTTTGCTTGGTTGCCAATTTATAATTGTAGAGTAAAAGGAAAGAAAATTAGTTTGGAAACGGAAAAAAAGTAGTGTTACCGCTTAAAGTAAAAATATAAATGTTTGGCCGTTTACGTGTTGGCGAGTCGTTTTCATCTATTATATCACACTGTTTCAATTTAATGAATCAACTGTACGATTCATCAAGAAATCCGAAGACAAAATAATGGATTAGTTCGCAGAATTCACAGCTAAATATCAATCAGAATTAAAATATCTTATAAAAACCGGCAAAACAGGAAAAATGTACTAAGTTATTTAAGCCCTAGCAGTAATAAATAGAAATTATCCTAAATCTCTCATTAATTGATTTTATTCTGATAATTTTTATTTTACTTAGGAACCTTGGAACGTATCCCCTATATACCCATACAAATTATCATTCCATATTCGCACTTTCTGTATTCGCGGCATATTTGCGGAACATATCGCCTGCGAATAAGGGGCTTTTACTGTATAGCGGACACTGTTTATTTTACCGTGCAGAAACAGAAAATCTGACCGCGAGTTGTAACTGATGGCTCAAACGCCATCATGCCTGGGTTGGGACCTGTGTGTCGTGGGCGAATGCATTCCAGAAGTTAAAGCTCACAAGATCTATGCCTTACGCGTATTCTCATCACTGAAGACTACATAGTGTCATTCCACTCTCCAGTCGACTCTTTCACGACACAAAGAGTAGCCGTGATTTATAGTATTGTGGTGCAAGTGGCACACGTGTTCTTACTCCTGCTGTAAGCAGACGGTTTCCAATGGTCCTCGGTGACACAGCAGGTACAACATGTGCCCGGAATTCTTCCCTGGATATTGTTCGGGTTTCTACCGCTGCTCGTACAATGCATCGATCTTGACGTGCGTCTGTACTATTCACCCGTCCGGAACCTGGTCTATGGGCGTGGGAATGTTTCACAGACCACTGCTGAAAGCAATGATACACCACTGATATATGGTACCCAACCTGTGCAGCAATCCGTAGATATGTCCATCCAGCTCCCTGCTTATGTCCATCAACTACGACCCTGTCCAAATAGGTGAAGTACGTGGGGGATTGTTGATCAAGAGTGAATGTTTCATACACTGTTCACCTCTAAAAACACCATCCATACTAAGTTTGTTACTAAAGGATTATATTGAGGAATAATTAATTTCATTATCAAAGTTACTGGCTGCAGAGTCAAAGCAGAGGGTGCACAGAAAGGAATTATAAGCGCCATCTGATCGTCGTTGACCGTGGCAAATTAATTACTAACACTGCAACTCCTGAGATGCACATACTACACCCTGGTGCCAATGAACACACTTCTTGAGGATGTTGAATTTTTTATACAGGAGTTCGATAGTACCAGTGATTCAAGGTTCAAATCCCGGTTCAACATTTATTTTTCGTTTCATATATATATACACATCCATCCATAGTAATTCTGCCCGAAGGCAGGTCCTTCACTGCAATCATAGCATTTCCATGCTATGCTTGCAGCTTTACTAGGGAAATTGTAGGTGTGGTAGCTTCCCGTTGCTTTCTACACCAGTGAAGGATGATGGTGATGATGATGGCCACATGATTTCGGGGACCGTTTGGGCCTTGAAGTTTTCCTGACATTTGTCTTACAGGTGAGGAAAAGCTCCGATAAAAAACCTCACCCAGAAAAACTGCCCGACCGGGGATCGAACCCGGGCCCGCTGCGTGACAAGGCAGCACGCTACCTCGAGACCACAGCGGAGGACTATATATATATCTATATATGATATGAAAAGAAAAATAAATGCCTGAGTCGGGATTTGAAACCGAGTATCTAACTTTATACGTTTAGCGCTCTAACAAACTGAGCTACTCAGGAATCCTAACACAAACGTTTATTTTTCGAGGCAGCGGAATATTGTTCCAACTGCCATCTAGTGGCTACTATAACAAGTAAGCATTTTTAAGATAATATTTACTTTATAGCAGTAACGTTTGTATATTTAGATGTTATAACTATATTTTTGACATTTAGCAATGAAGGCCGAATATCACATGAAAAGAAAAAAAAAATATATATATATACATGGGACAGGAATAATAATAAGCGACCATATATGTCCATACATTGTATTATTGTATTTGCCAATATACTTTTTAACAGATGTCAACACATTCAACCGTTGGTGTTGCTGCTACTATTACTACTGTTGCTCGTGCTACTAACAACACTAAATAGGCGTTCTAATGAAGTACTAGTTTAGAATTGATGTACATCCTGTGTGTCTCTTAGATCTGTCTAGAAGCATAAATATTTAGTATTTCGAAGACAGATGTACATTAAATTAGGACCCTGTCAAGTGAGGAGTGTAAATTGTGATTAGTGACATTGCTAGTAGATCAGGGGAGGCGCACCATCGGACGTGGGGTGGTTTTTTGAAAGAAAACAGCATGAATATTACATGTACTCTTACTGGAAAAAAAATTGAAACTGACGTTTGGCAGGGCTTGTATACGCATTCTGCCTAGCTGCACCTCTAGCAGGGGCAGCCTTCGCAATCCCCCCTAGAACAGTGTTTTTCAACCAGCGGCCTAATAACCTGACCTTGGTCGCGAGATTTTCTTCAGGACATTGTTAATCTAACAATAAGTTAAAAATGTATAGGTTGTTGTGTAAACTTGATTAGGTTGATATTGAATGAGGTTAGAGAAGATGGTAAGAAAAATTCAGGAATTGTTGATAAAAAAAATAAGATATGGAAAATCAATAAAAACTTGTTTACAAACAGTTGACGAATCTATGGAAAGATGAGGAATTATTTTTTTCCGGACATTTAGTCTGTAATTTACGGTTACCATAACTAAAATACAGTGTGTCCCACTCAAACCTCCCACATTTTAATTGATCATAATTCATAACTAACAAAGTATGCGGAATTACGAAATGAGGCCGGTATTAAACGAAACAGAAACTCAAAGAATTTTCATTGCCACACATTGCCACACACTGAAACACCTCTATATGTGCACCATTAGTAGCATGAACAATATCATGTCTGTATTCGATTTCGTGCCAAGTTCTGTCCATCATGTCCATTGGTACTGTTGCAATTATTGTGTCAAGGATACGGGTTCGTAAGTCATGAAGATCTTGTACTGGAGTCGCAAACACACGGTCTTTTACATACCCCCAGAGGAAGAAGTCCAGTGGAGTGATGTCTGGCGAACGTGTTTTATGCCATTATTGTCCAACATGCGACAGATGAATTAACTCCAACAATGAAAACAAAAATTCTTTGAGTTTCCCTTTCTTTTAATACCAACCTCATTTCACAATTCCGCATACGTTGAGAGTTATGATTAATTAAAATGTGGGAGGTTCAAATGGGACACGGTGTACATTATTTTTCGATCCTGCTGGTGGGGGAGGCCCAATCCAGTACCAACACTTATTTTGGACACCGAGAAGTTTATATTTTAATTCTACGTGGGTTCGTAATAATTGCTCATATTATTTGACATAAACGTGGTTAAAAAGATGTCATTGGTAATTTAGGTATAACTTTGTTATATTAGATTTTGGTGTATTAGGATTTGTTGTTTGAGCTCATCATGTATTTACAGTTGGAAGAAAGAAATTGCGCCTGTGCCAGGATTTGAATCCAAGTGTAAAGCTGGAGATCTTAGGTTTAAATGTCGGCTCGTGTACAAAATGTTCTGTCATATTAACAATGGTCTTCATGATATGTAAATATTAAATTTCCCCTCAAGTTCGTAATTATCTCACATTACAGCGAGACCCCAGTAGAATCAATCAACTTTACATAGTTTACTTAGGATTCTGGAATTAATGTGAGAACAACTGTGTTTGCCCAGGAAGGTGTTCTTATGTAGCTCATCAGTAGATTGCCAACGTGTAATGTTGGAAATCTTGGGTTCAAATCACGATTCAGATGCATTTTTTTCCAGTTATTTTATTTATATGGAATTATTTGAGGGAACAGAGTAATACACTCTGAGAATATTTGAAGGAGTATTCTATAATGAGACGGATCCTTGGCGCAAACGGTTAGACGCTCGCCTTTCACCGCCGGGGTCCCGAGATCGAGTTTCGGTTGACTCCATGGTGCACAAAATGGAGCTTGGACAGGTTTTTCTCAGGGGTTTCTCCCTGCCACAATTTTATTCCACCATTTCTCCATGCTCATCTCATCCATTTCGTTCATCTGCCCCTGTGATGTTGCGTCAGGCGTGGTCGGCCGGCACCCTTGTCTGTCTCAGAGCCTCTATATAAGGGCCTTCATCTCATCTCATACCTCGATTCGACCCTGAGTTGGACATGAGTTGAGGATATTATTTATTTCATAATAGCGATTGAGTGCCTCTTTGCTCATTTCTGGCTTAATGTCAAGTCATGGTAATTATGGTAAATGATGTAAAAATATGTCAGTTTAAGGTTCTTTTACCAACCTGAAAATCTTCAGACCCGCGGCAGAAGTCTCTCCCTGAGGATGCATTCCTTGGATTTTTCCATTCTAAAAATTCATAAACATCGGCCAAGTTTGAACCCTCGACTCTCAACACTACAAGCAAGGAACATAACTACTAGACCACAACGGAGACGAAAAAAAAAATAGGTTCTGTACTAGTCGTACAGAACAAAATGGAGAGATGGACACAGCATGTCGTACATAAGAAGGGCACGGGAAAATACCCAGTTAAGTCACTTTTTCCTTGAAACCTAGAAAACGTATTTTTAGTTATACAACATGCATACTTTCTTACCTGTATGTAAAACTTTGGAGGTATATAAATCCATGACTAAGCTATATATTTTACCGTTTCACACTTCTAAATTATAGTGCTTTCCATCGACAGTATAGTAACACCTCAAACTCCATTTCGACCAAAATGTGATTTACCTGATTCTTATCCTATACCATTTTTATGAACAACAGGTTATTAATAGCAGTTTTACAGCACTATTCACAATTTAGAGAGAGAAAGTTATAAAGACAAAAAAAAATGGCAAGACCAGAAAATCGTAAGTTTGGAAATTTTATTTATTTATTTTACCTGATGGCGTTAAGACCGTCTCTTCCACTTCACCAGGGTTAAATTATACTTACAATGAGAATTATGATTGATACATAAGAGATATAGACTACACAATATAATTTGATAAGGGTAAGAAAGAGAAATACTAATAATGATAATAATAATTCTAATTCTAATAATAGTATAATAATAATAATTGTAATAATAATAATAATAATAATAATATATAAGTAAAAGGATTGGTAAAGAAAGTTTAAAATATAAGGAAACAATAAAAGTATACATGGAACAGGGTTATATATTATATTGTCTAAGGAAGTATGCAGTGAGTTTCTTTTTAAACTGTTTCTGAGTCGGGCAGTCCTTGATATACGAGGGGAGGGAATTCCAGAGTTGTGTGGCTGAAACAAGGAAGGATGAGGAATAATGAGATGTTCGATGTAGAGGAATAGCTAGAGTTAAATTTTCTCCCGATCGAGTGTTTAAGTTATGGTAGGAGGATAGCGAATGAAAGCGAGTAGAAATATAAAGGGTGATGAGGTAGACGGAACGGCCCAAAAAAAAATCTTGAAATAGTCTATTATTTTTAGCAGTCACGTGTTCGATACCCGACGGGTTGAGAAATATAATTGTTAAATTTAATTGCAAAATTTTCAATCTCTGGCCCACGAGAGGTGGTAGTATACAATTCTTAATCGCTAGATTGGCACCAGATCCCTGTATTAAATTACAACCTCTCCGCAGGTCATACATTGAGAAGGCATGTGGTACTGTTGTCATGGGAACGTTAAGTCAGGCGGTCCCCTTGGTTATTTTCGATACGAGTAGGCTACGTTCAAGCACCGGTTTCACCATCTCTCTTGTCTTCATCATCATCTTTCATACAAAACACTTTACACTCCACGTACACTCATCCGACACTCCTCTTTGTACACAATACAAGAATACATCTATGTAAAATGGTGCGTAATATTGAAAATAGACCACATTAATGTCATCTGTCCGCCCAGCGCGAAACACAAAGTATATAAAGTGCAGTGGGTACCACACACACGTTTTATCATTCTTATTGTAGCGACAATCGTAAGAAACAGCAGGGACATTCCATATGAAATCGGCAAAAAAATTGTGAAAATTGAACTCACATCTTTAAAAGTTTACCATTTTTTTTACAGTGAAACTTTATGATATACTGAATATCTGAACCGAATTTCAAGTCTTCGCTTGGTGTAATTAAAGAGTAATAGAGCTGTCAATTTATCGTATTGTTTTAAATAGTCTCTTTTATAAAATTTGTTTCTCGAAGTATGACTATTCCCTCAACTTGAAAAGATAGTCACATTATAGATGATTTTATGCTCTATCGTTTGAAAATTAGTATGTTAATATTTACGTTTTTCTGAAGGGCGTAAATGCAATTTATATGCAATTGACCTCCCTCACCAAAAAATTTATAAAATTAAAAAATACCACATTATTACCTGAACACCAGTTAATTTTTTGTAAATAGTATTAAAGTGGAGTCTTGAAAGGAAACTACCAAAAATAATTATTTTTCCTAAAATCTCCTATGTGTAGACGGCCCGCAATACCTTTCGCGTGAGTGGAGATCGCTCGTTCGTACAAACAATGACGGAGCTACTTGGTAATAGTCCTTTGCGCACTTACAAATATTTTTATTGTTATTATCATCGTTACATTATTTTTATTATCATTATTACAATTATTAAATTATCATCATCATCATCGTGGACAAGTGGTTACTCTGCACGTCTCCGATTCCGAGGTTCGCGGGTTCAAACTCGATAGGAATCAATGGCATTTTAAAGGCATAACAATTCTGGATGTAGCTTTCTCCAGAAGGAAGGAAATCCGTAAGTCTCGTGTCGTAAATTTATGGTACATAGGAGAACCTCGCGCTTGAAATAAATTGCTACATAATAAACGTCATTAAATATAACAATCTTTATTGATATATTCAGTAGGCGGTTAATTTTGTGCTGATTTTGGCTAATGTATAGTTTAATTTAAATTACTAAGCACCTACGAATTCAAGCTGGTAGGCCTATTAAAAATATTTTCTAGAGAGTAGTTTTGTAATGTGTTGTAATGTTTTGTACTTGTACCCTACACCAATGTCTGATGTTGAATATTGTAAGTAATGTTAAGCTATCGATAATAATTTATAACAATTTTCATGCTGTTACAAGTAATATTTAAGAGGTATAAGTATACAGTATTTTATTGGCTTGGTATCACTAACTGATCTTGCATCCCCTACTCGTGACATATCTAAGATGATATTAAAATGCACGATATTATTAGCTTTTATTATAAGCTAAATTACTATAGTATTTAATTTAATGTCTAAACTTCCCATTATTCTCCTTTTATAACACAAAATGTATACCTCTACGATTATTCTCTCATTCCAGAAACATTTAAGAAATTGTAAAATTATATATTAACACATAATATTGTTAATAACTATTGTATACTAATACATGCATAATTAAAATTATATTTAACTTCTAACTCACCATTCAGTCTTTGTAGATCTGCAAACTTGTTAGTTAAAAACAATAAGATATTATTTTTAATTTGACTGTGACACTTAAAATGACGAGATGCATTAAACAAACACACTGATGTAAATCAACTGTCTAGTATGTAATCTGAACTTGAGAATTGTTGATGTAAAACAGATGTTTAAGGAAGACTTGCTGACATTGCATTATTATCGTTTGGTAGGAAATGGTATTAAAACATTCGGTTTTATTTGGAAGTGATATCTTATAACAATACTATTTCGTCAAAGTTTTCAGGGTACAATAAAATACACTGAATAAAAAGTTATTTTAAGACTGAAATTACTAATTATAACATAATAAAAATTTATACCAGTTTATTTAATTAATGATGAAAGAGTTTTTATTATATAATATTACATTTAAACTGTAATAAAAAATTTGTAACAAAATAAATAATTTGTTTTAAAAAAGGGCAGAAGATTACGAGTATTTGAGAATAAAGTTCTTAGGAAAATTTTTGGATCAAAAAGAGATGAACAGACAGGTGAATGGAGAAAACTACATAATAGTGAGCTACATGATATGTATAGGAAGCCAGATATAATAAAAACAGTTAAGTCTCGTAGGCTGCGATGGGCAGGAAATGTGGCACGTATGGAGGATGAAAGAGGTGCTTGGAAATTTCTGGTAGGAAAACCGGAGGAAAAACGCCCAGTTGGAAGACTAAGAATGAGGTGGGAGAATAATATTATACATGATTTGAGGGAAGTAGATTATACAGGGGATAATTGGAAAACGTTAGCTCGGGATGGGATGTATGGAGAGCTTATGTCTGCGCTGCCATGAACCTACAGGTTCCACATAGCCAGTGAGTGAGTTAGTTATAAATAATTTGTTTAATAATTCACAGTAAACGTAAGTAACAGATCTCTTTACTTCTCACTTCAGCAATAAAATTTGATAAATAAATATCTACTGCGTAAGAATTAAAATATCGCCACTTTTATAAATTTACGGTACTGTTCCATTAAGCAGAACTTATAATAATGTATTCGATTTAATGGCAGTTGAAAAAGTCACTGATGAAGCTCTTTCAATAAAGTATGCGCGCGACCTTGGTCATGAAATGAATCTGCTGCGCCGTGGACTCGCGAGTTTTTTTACGAAAATAGAATAAAAACATTTATATTGTCTGAACTATTCAACTCTCCAAAAGGGTAATTGCTGGAAATTAATCCTTATTACGTAAGTAGTATCCTGTATTTTTTTCGTTTTCATTTTTTTATATGTACTGCAGTAAACCGCCATAAAATAGAAAATTGACACCGAAAATAAAAATATCCTAATTATAAAAATAACACCCTTAAACTACATGATATCACCTATATAAATATGTTTGAAACAAATGTTTGCTGTTTACTGTTTCAGAAATATTAGTTAGTAAACGTTTTAGTTTATCATATTTACGATAATTTTAGATCGTCATAACTACGAACCTATAAATGATAAAAATTAAATTTCTGTATTAATACGTTTTATAAATGTATTCACTATTTTTAGGGATACATAAAATTAAAAAAATAAATTGCAAGATTTTTTGCTGTCCGATTTGATATGGATTGTCCCAGTGGTGAAATTACAAGAACCTCCATGACACGTAGATCTAGTAGCCAGCTTGGGGCTTTACATCCATATACATTTACTATAAAGGTGCACGAGACCAGCTTCATGGGCTAATGACCAACGTTTCTGACTAGGGTCCATGAGGTCCCGTGTTCGATTCCCAGTCGACCATAGGAATTTTCCTGAAAGGGAATTATTCCTGTGGTTATTCATGGTCTGGAATTTAGGTTAAGGACTCTCCTGGCGCTTCATTATCATTTATCACTTATTATATCAACGGCGTAACGTAACTCTGTCTTCCGAGAGCCCCAAACCTAAGAAATGGATTACAATTCTGTCAGTGCCAGGAGAGAAAGCCAGGAATGTCATAAAAGACAATCTGATGGTATTAAAAAAATGCGATCGCCCAGCCTACAAAACAACAATAATATATATATTTCCTAACAGAAATATATAATATTGTTAATTAAATAATTTTCAAAATATTACTACTATGTAGGAAGCTCACTCAAGAGACCCCTGATTTCATTCGTGAAATAATTCAATAAGAAGAATTATTAAAAATATAAGACTAATAATTAATCATGATTTTATACTGGAACTTATTATAATAATTTTTATAGGAAGGAGTATTATAGGGCTGACATGTGATAAGGATATCAGGTTCTCCAACCATTATATCTTGTTTTCTCAAATAAAAATCCGCTACTTATTACAAAAATCCGCGACTTATTGTAGCTAACCAAATCCTTCATAATTATGGGTAGGTGCTGGTTAAACTTCGATCCCATACTGGCCGAAATTACATGAGAAAAGTTCTTCCCCAGTGCGAGTTCCGTAGCTCTAAGACAAGACATCGTGTCTCAGAACGTTCGGCTACGGCGCGGGACGAAATTACGAGAAGCTAATATAAAATCTGTGGACCAGTAAGCACACACTAGACGTGGATGGAATGGAGGCACACACGCGTAAATCCGGAAGCGCTTTGAAAAAGCAGAACATCTGGTAGTCCATGAATCTCGTTTCAACTGTTTCCGTTTCACGTAAAGTGTTACTTTGTCGTTCAATTGTTGGAACGAAGCACCAGAGGTAAAAAAAAAAAAAAAAAAAAAAAAAAAAAAAAAAAAAACATGATCACACTTAGAATCCAGAGTGACTTGTTAATTATATCTTATTTCAAGTAACGGTTGTGCTGATCACACATAAAAATGTGTCTATATGCTGTTATAAATTTTCTTTACTTTTAGGAAAGAAACATATTATTTGTCTAATCTCCTTCGAAATTATGCATTTTTTTCACCGGATGCCATTATATCATGTTATGAAACTTTTGTTACAATGTTTAAGACTTGATAGGGATGATAAAAAGAATATCCCTGTATGTGACAAGAAATTATCTTATTTTTTGTTTCAACACTATATTAGTTAGCGTGTCCACCGTTGTGGTCTCGAGATAGCGTGCTTCCTTGTTAAGCAGTGGGCCCGGGTTCGATTCCCGATCGGGACAAGCTTCCTGGGTGAGATTTTTTCGGGTTTTTTGCTCACCAGTAAGACAAATTTCAGATCCCCGAAGATTATCTGGTCATCATCACCATCATCCCACGGTGTGGAAAGCAATGGGAAGCTATCACACCTATAATTCCCTAGTAAAGCTGCAAAGTATAGCATGAAAATGCTATGATTGCAGTGAAAGACATGTCCTAAGGCAAAACACTACAGATAAATAGATAGATAGTTTAGTTAGTGTATTAAGAATTAGTGTTCGGACTCTTTGCTGATGCTTATATCACGCGAACTATGTTATTTAGCTATGTTACTCGAACTCCCTTCCATTAATTAAATGTACAAGTGAGATATATATATTAAAAGTAAAATAATCCCACTACAGGCCTCGGGAGACCCTTGGGTTAGTAGGAGGTTAAGGCTCCCACTTTTTTCTAGACAATCGGCACTTGTCAGCCCTGCGTGACGGCTGCCTTTACCCCCAGAGCAAGCGTCTGGTACTCATTTCCGTTAGAGGATGAGTCGACCCCGGGGCCATGGTGTCGCCAGAAGGTTTTGGTCCTGACTCCACCGGGACTTGAACCCTCGACCCTCCGACTTGTAGCGCAGTGCCTTGACCACTACGCTATGTATATATATATATATATATATATATATATATATATATATATGTATGTATACACACACACACACTACAAAGTGGTAAGTGATGTGATGCCTATATTATAGACACTTAAGAGAAAAAATGCCTTTTGGTTAAGTAACCATGTTCTTTATTACCTCTTTTATCATCCTTTAAAAGTTATGAACGAACTATTTAGTCACTTTATAAGCTGTTGTAGAAAACACTAAAATTTTAATTTTACATTTCATTAAATGAAATCAAAGTTAATATAAAAAAGTAAATCAAGACAAAAAGAAACAATCAACTTAGCTTTAATGATTGAGATTCGTATTTTAGGGGTGCCCTGAGTTCAAACCTCGATACCTTACAACCTGATTGATGTTTTTACAAGTTATCTTCAGTTATAAAGATAAATACTAAGAATTTAATTTCCAGGAGCTATTTTATCAAGGACAAGGCTTTTGACCTTTATGTTATTTTATATAAACCCTATAAAATATCCTTATGAATTAAAACGTTTACCACTTAAAATCAGTAAAATGTATTTTGTTTGAATATATATATATATATATATATATATATATATTTATGTCCACCGCTCTGGTTTCGAGGAAGCATGCTGCCTTGTCACGCAGCGGGCCCGGGGTCGATTCCCGGTCGGCACAGGCTCCTGGGTGAGGTTTTTTCCTCACCTGCAAGACAAATGTCAGGAAGCTTAGAACCCAACGGTCCCCGAAAAGTATCCGGCCATTATCATCATCCTTATCTTTCACCGGTGTGGAAAGCAACGGGAAGCTACCACACATGCAATTCCCCAGCACAGCTGCAAAGCATAGCATGAAAATTGCTGTGAAAGACCTGCCCTCGGGCAGAATTACTATGGATGGATATACATTTTTTTTCTTAAAGTTAAAGACCTAAAAAAAGCTTCATAAACGTCTCGTACAAATTTACATATTGGAAACCAGCATAATACTTGTGGCAATAGCACCTACTTCTAGTTATCGAAGTTTATGTATTACGGACTTCCACGCACGTTCTGAAAATGGTGTTAGAGAAGAAGAGTCGATACAAAACATTAAGAACATTGGCAAAGCTTTGTCAAGTGGATTTTTATTTCTCTTTCTCACTTTGAGATACGTAAATCAGAGAAACATGGCATCCTTTCAGTTTATTCTAACAGTTTCTGTTAGAGTGGATTTTTTTTAAAGTAGCCTATTATTTATTTAACGCACAATAATTTGTCATTTTATTTTGATATCTTTGTCAAGTTTCCATTGTGGACTTTAATTCAGATTGATTTAAAAATAAATTCGTTAAGACAGAATTTCACGTTAATCAAATTACATGCATTTTATGAAGGTACTTCAAGTTGCAATATATATTAAATAATAAACTCGTTCAACTGCATTGCTCGTCGTTAAAGGAACTGAGTCACATAATGAATCCAAATTTTTATCTGCCATTTTCAGAATCAATACTAATGAAATTCATATCAAATTCCGTTCAGGTGAACAGTCATAAGATAAAAATTAAAATGTACCTGTTGACATATGCCGTCGTCCTCAACATTTGTTAAAATAACGTACGTAAAATATTATTAATTGGAGGTCTTTCGGAAGTTAACTTCCATCATCAGCAGGATGAGTATGCGCTACTAGTTGTTGCATTTAAGACGCTGTAGATTTGTCAGTTCCTACTGGAGACGCATCAGGACCCTTAACGTCTTCAGCGTCTTAAATACAACTAGTTGCGCATACTCATGCTGCTGATGATGGAAGTTAACTTCCAAAAGACCTCCAATTAATAATATTTTAATACATTATTTTAACAAAGTTGAGGACAACTTCACCTGCTAACAGGTACATTTTAATTTTTACCTTATTTTTAGAATTGTTGGTCTTTCTATACCATTTTAGGACATATATGCATTTTGCTTTACTTATATTGTTAATTTATAATATAACGTGTCTTTCTCTATAATCGCCATTCCATATTATTAAAATTGAATAAGTGAACTTCTTCAGAAAACATAAGAAAAAACACAGCAATAAAATCTAACATACTTCTTAATAACCTAATGATGCTACATTTAACATGACCATAAATATATTTTATTCATACATACATATAGTACATACATATAGTACATACATAAGGACTTTATTAAACTAAAAGTTCAATGCACCAGTTTGTCGTTTCGACATTTCTGCTAGTCTCTTCTGGCATTGGCGTATTGAAATCCAGTTCTGAGGTTGGTGCGCCTGGAAGGCGGAGTTACGTTGCTCCGATGGTATGATGAGTGATGATGGTGTTAATGATGCTCCAGGAGAGGCTTACTCCTAATAGTTTTTCTACCCCTACAGAATTGCATTCTGTTATCATCCTTGAATATAGAACTATAGTAGAAGAGTTTACCTCCTTAAAAGATTTACAATCTTAAACTTAATCTAATTATGTGAGTATGATGATGGCCGTATGATGTTCGGAGACCGTTTAGGCCTTAAATTTTTCTGACATTTGTCTTACAGGTGAGGAAAAATAACCGAAAAACCTCACCCAGGAAACTTGTCCCGAACGGGTGGACATTAAAGAGACTATAAATAATAGTGAAATAAAACATACATTAAACAAAATATTAAAATAGAGAAAATTTTACAAATAAAAGAGTAACTAACTGGCACTATGGAACCCATAGGCTCATGAGCGTGCGGACATAAGCTCTCCATACATTACCGATCCTGATATAATGGTTTGTAGTCATCTCCTGTACAATCTACTTCCTTCAAATCTTGGATAATGTTATTCTCCCACCTCATTCTTGTTCTACCAACTGGGCGTTTTTTCCTCTGGTTTTCCTACAAGAAGCTTCCATGCTCTTCTTTCATTCCCCATACGTGTCACGTGGAGTAACAGTCAGTTTATTACAACATACAAAGAAATAAATTAAAATGCCGGTATATAAGAAGCTAGAATCTAGTTTTCAGACTTTGGATTTACATACATCATCATCTCGTCAAGCAGAAGGGCTAGGCCTCCATCTATCTCTTGTGAGGTCTTCTTCCTACAGCATATGTAGTGAAACATCTCTCCCTTTTTTTACATTTGCTGAAGCCACAGTCCTGTTTATACTTATATTGTACGATGGGAATACAATAAAGTCTACGCATCCACTATATATTTATACACACACACACACATATATATATATATATATATATATATATATATATATATATGGCCGAAGCAACTATATGAATGGCATCCGAACAGAAAGAAGAAAAGAGGAAGACCAAGGTTAACATGGAAGGAAAACATGAAGACAGTAATGCAAGCTAGAGGGCTAAACATCGAAGATGTCCAAGACCGTAGGCTTTGGAGGTTTGGCACGGGAAGACGGCAGCAGCTGTAAAAACCCGAAGATATATAGGGTTTCCAGTATAAAACGGGACACTATGCGGCTGGCAGAGTGAAATGCGGACGAGGAGAGAGCGCAGCCTGACGGGTGAAACCCCGTGAGGCGTGTCCGCTTTTATATTGGAAGCCTGTATATATATATATATATATATATATAATTCTAGTAAATTCATGGTAAGTTTCCATTGAGGTATTAGTTCACAGTAATATAATGTACCGTTAAAAACTATAATATAGTTTTAACCGTACATTATATATAATTCTTCTGTACGTGTGCTTGTCTCTCTACTCCTCCTAAACGACTGGACCAATTTTGATCAGTTTTTCTTGTGTGTGTCTGATTGGGTCCTTCGATGGTTAAGATTCACGATTGGACCCTCTAAAACCATTAGGTGTAGGAGTTCATCTGATGTGAAAATTGAAAAATCACTCTAGCGGTCACATTTCCCGATGTTTCACAACAAAACTCAGTACATCATATTAAAATAAATCTAGCCGGGTATTGTAAAAAATGAGCGAAATCCGACAATTAGAATTGAAAGTTTACTTGAAATCCGAAATTAAAAACTGTCTGAACGACTGGACCGATTTTGATGAACAGTTCTGTGGTTGTGTGTGTGTGTGTGTGTGTGTGTTTGTGTGTGTGTGTGTGTGTGTGTGTGTGTGTGTGTGTGTGTGTGTGTGTGTGTGTGTGTGTGTTTGAGTGGATCCCTGCATGGTTTAGATTCGCAATTGGACCCGGTAGGCAGCGTTGCGATCGGGTTATAGGATTGTTTTAATGCAAAGATGTGTAATCATCTGCATTATCGACATATTCCGCACGATAACAATATGACGCCATCATGCACGCTTCTTGAGCCACAACGTATGACCGTGAGAGGTTTTCTAGTGAACTTATTTAATAATATCTAATTACCTCTTAATAAGTAAATTTTATGGTAAAAAAGTAACTTATATTTTTATCGTCCGGCTATGACACGAGAATTGAACTTTTCGGCAGGACGTCTGCCAGGTACGCTAGTATTTTATAAACCTACTCACTATGCCAAAGTTTCAATTATTTTGGGATGCTACTATTTATCTTATGAACGAGAAGATGTGGCAATCAGTTTTTTCATAGAAATAATTTCTTCAGTTGTCAACCATCATTCACATTGGGGTTTAATGTTCCAGGCTTCGGTGTCATAAATGGGAACTTAACGTGCTAAAATTTTATGTAACTTTAGTCTTGTACGTTTTTGGCCATTTTCAATTGGCAAGAATTGGATGGTGATTCTCAATGGCATATTGTAAGTTTGTATCTTATTCGAAATGTCGCTTTCTTAAATATGTGTGAATGTGTAATCTAAATATTTGAAGACGTTGATTTGTTCCAGTATGAAATTATCATAAGTAATGCCACGAGTGATTTCCAATTTATCTAGAGAATTTGGAAATCAAGAGTGGCATATGTTAGGACTATTTAACGAATAAAATTAAGCTGTTTACTCACAAATCATGATTTAAATATAGTTATTTTAAAATATTTATATATTTAATGTAAACGACGATGTTTCAAAACAAATGAGAAATGTTTGGTTATATTTCATTTGTTCATCCACTACAGCTAGATCATATGTATTGCCAAATAAGATCGCAATATTGTAATAATGCACCCTAGTGGAGGAAAAATGAAACACATCAAACTGAATATTATAATCAACATTACAGGTTATTAATATTTTTTTTAGGAAACAACTCGGTAAAATCATTACTTAAAAAAGACAATTATTTAACACACGATTATCAAACGTGTAGTTCGAAGGAATCTGTTCATTATTTGCTATATTCAACGTATTTGTTGGAGAGTCAGTCACTGCAAAATAATGCTGTGACCTGTTCAGAATATAATTAAAAAGGAGGAGCTTTCTTTATTTTAGTAAACAGAATTCAATAAATATCGAGGTGAAACACGATTGTCATTAATTGTAAAACAAAATTCATTGATGCGTGAATGGTCATCGACTATCATTTGGGACATGAGTTAAATAGTCCATGCAAATCTTCTCAGTAATTACATTGGTCAGTTGTTATTAACATTTGTCACATTCCAAAGATATTTCATGTTCATAACAATACAATTTAATATGCACACCATGTCTCTAAAATAAGTCACACTTACATAAATTTATAAATTCACACACTGTAATATACATAAACTTGTTCACCGCTGGGGTCTGGAGGTAGCGTGCTGCCTTGTCACACAGCGGGCCCGGGTTCGATTCTCGGTCGGGATAGGCTCCTGGGTGAGATTTTTTGGGGTATTTTCCTCACCTGTAAGACAAATGTCAGGAAGCTTAGGGCCCAACGGTCTCCGAAAATCTTCCGGCCATCATCATCATCATCCTTCACCGGTGTGGAAAGCAACAGGAAGCTACCACACCTATAATTCCCTAGTAAATCTGCAAAACATTGCATGAAAATACTATGATTACAGTGAAAGTCCCGCCCTCGGGCAGAATTACTATGGATTGATACAATTATAAGCTGACTATTGGTGGCTGACATGATGCAATGGACATTTTTTGTTGTTGTGAAACATTGCATTAGAGTATCATGATTTGCGACTAACATCGATACGGCAGTCCAACATTTGCCAGACTATGAACAACATACCAGGTTTCTTCAATCCTCATTTGAGATAGAGGAGAGACGTAAACACTAAACACTGTTCTTTATGTAACTCCATCTAGGGATCTCGGAGACCATTTCATAAGAACATTGTCAAGAGGGTCCTGTTGATGTCGTCTACCCGTTATTCTGGAAAGGCATCCGATTAAGATAGTTGCGAACCTGATAGTTCTAATAAAGGGGGGTTCCATTCTGATGGAACAGATAACGGTAATCATTCGAATCGTCATTCACTTGTGCATCATTAACCAAAAGTTTGAGCATGTCAAGTTAAGCTATTGCATTGTTACAAACCCTGGTAGGTAGGATACGAGTTGTGAGACTGGTTGTTACAGGGTTTGCTCTGCGTGGGGAAATGGCGCGCATGTTCATATAATTAACTACATTACGGCCGTTAAATGTTACGGCTATTGAGGAGTACATTATTCTTCGCATCTTCAACGCTACAAAAATACAAATTTAGCACGTGGAGAAGGACATTTGCATTGGAAGTCTGGTTCAAGCTAATAAGTTTCGCTTTTGTTGAATGAGTTTGGGGAAGACAAACTGGATACGTCACATTGTGCGTCACAAGTTGGAAAGCGGTATTCTGTAAAAGTAGGAGGTAGTGAATGTGTTGAATCATGTTAAAAGGTTCAATAAAATAATGTCTGGAAAGCCAGAGGAAAATCGCCCCAGTTGTAGGGAGGACCAGAATGAGGTGTGTGGGAGAACAACGGAGGGAGAGAGAACAACATTAACCTTATGATTTGAGGGAAGTATATTATACAGGGAATGATTGGAAAGCATTAGCTCTGGATAGGGATGTATGGAGAGCTTATGTCCGCGCGGCCATGAACCTAGGGTTTCCATAGTGTCAGTGAGTAAGTAACAGTAATGTAGTTAATTTCTCCATTCTTGCAAGGGCTACTAAAATTAGGGTGCCTAACCTATTCTACATTTTCCTATTAATTTAATTTTCTTCAACTGTAACATTTATTTAATTTAAGATATCAAAATAAATGTTATTTACTATCATCGAACTATTGTGTAATTGCTAATTATTTGATACTAAATATGACGTATTTATTCCTATCAGATCACATTCCAATTTTTTAAATACCCTACAAATGTCCTATCAATTATTTTAATTGTGTATATTTATCTTATTTTATTTTAATATCCCTAAGTCTAGTATAAATACTGTCACAATATTCGACAATGTCGGTAACAAATATAAATAATAGTTTAAAAAAACTAAAACAACACGCTTTATTAGAAAACCGAACTAAAAAATGAAAAATAATTTTAATTTGCAACATGCTTGGGATAAAATTAAAGTGTTCAACAAAAAAATCATCTCCAACACATCTAGAATAAAAATAGAGTTATCTACAAAAAATAATTTTACCATCAAAAGAGTGGGGTGCTTTTTATGGTTTTTACGATTTCTTCTTAGAGACCTTACTTTTACCAATATATGTTTATTATCAAATATATTAATTGATATAGAGCACCCCACGCACTTTTGATGGTAAAATTATTTTTTTGTAGATAACACTAGTTTTATTCTAAATGTGTTGGAGATGATTTTTTTGTTGACCACTTTAATTTTATCCCAAGCGTGTTGGTAATTAAAATTATTTTTCATTTTTTAGTTCGGTTTTCTAATAAAGCGTGTTGTTTTAGTTTTTTTAAACAATTTATTTATTTTTTATTTTTTACTTTGGTTTTCTAAAAATGTAAATATATTTAAATTCGATACTATTGTAGCATGAGCGGAAAGTAATACTCTGCTAAAAAAATCATCCGGGCCGGATTTGAACCAGCGACCTATGGATTACTGAAATTATATTCCACTACTGTACCAACTGAGCTACCACAACGACGAACAAAAAAGTCGATACATCCGCAACCTATTATACCGGTCTTTATTTTTTGATGTCCTCATGATCCTGGCCAAGATCTTGGAAAAAATGTATGAACTTATTATATTATCATTCGTCCTTTACAAGATACAAAGTTCCAAATCAATCCAATGTTTTAATGGGTGAAAATCGAGTTGAAAGATTCCGTTACATAGATAGATACAGGTCAAGATAAAATAAAGCGTGTAAAAAGGAGTGTAGGCCTACAGTTTGAAATGTGACGATGGCACAGAAAACATTCAGCTTAGGTGAATTACTTTCATACTTAACGATTCTGTGTGGATTCTCAGTCCCCAAAGTTTGGGAGTCATGACGATTCACTTTTTCAGCACCAGAAAATGTCATTGTTGTATTGTTAAGTATAGTGCAACATGCGGTGAACAGAGGCAAACATCAATAAAAATAACCAGTGGTATGGACAAGACTGCAAATAACAGTGAGCTACATGTTCGTAATAGGAAACTATATGTAATAAGAGCGTTAAGTCTCGTAGACTGCGATGGACAGGACATGTGGCACGAATGAGGAATGTAAGAGTGGCATGCAAGCTGTTTATGGGAAAATCCCCAATTGGTAGACCAAGAATCAGGTGGGAGAATAACATTAACCATGATTTGAAGGAACTAGATCATACAGGGGATGATTGGAAAACATTTGCTCAGTATAGGGATGTACGGAGAGCTGATTTATGCGCTGCCAAGTATCTACGGATTCGATAGTGCCAGTGAGTTAGTTACATCCAGCGCATCACATAAGATATTAAACGTCAGTTTAGTTTGAATTATAAATTTATCAAAGTGTGACCTATTTCAGTAAGACGGTGTACAACCCAAAGATTGCATCTCACTATGGTGAAATCAAATATTAAACTGATACTTGATTCTTATCCATTCAGTTGATTTTCGTATCGGGGTTTTAACATGCAGGTATGGTACATACGTTATTAAGTTAATGATACTCATCAGCTTTCAGGACTGAGCTTAATAATAATAATAATAATAAGATGGAAGAGGGATGAAAATGAAAAATAACCTAGAGCAAAGAAGTTACATATTTTAAAGAAAGTACTTGTAGTGTAATTTACATTAGTTGCAAGTAATGTCCCCGTCTACTACAAGCATTATGTTCTGTGGATGTAATGTGCCTCAGATTTTCAACTGAATCGCATAAAAAGTAGGTCTCGTTTCTCTTGACAAACAACATGAGATAAAAGTTACACCAAACAGGGGAACTACTCGAATTCGAACACAGAAAATATACAATGGTAGAAAAGTATATATATATTCATACTTTTCTACATAACTATTGTATATTTTCTGTTTTTAATACACAAGTGATCTTCTTGGTGATAAAATATTAAAATATATATACAGTCAATATGCCCATTTCACCAATTAATGTTTTAAAATGGTCAACAAGTTTCTACAGCCAAGCTGTCATTGAAACAAAAGAGGATTAGTTTTATTATGTGCGACATGTGACGTAGTTTGTTTTTAACTGAATTTGTTTATTTATTTATTATCAATTTTGTCTTCAGTCAATATCTGGTCTTGAGAATGACAGCTTGGCTGTAGAAACTTGTTCACCATTTTAAAACATTAGTTGGTGAAATGGGCATATTGACTGTATATATATATATATATATATATATATATATTCCTTATACCTTGGTACATATGTGGTTGTTATATATGGTACACTTGCATAAGGTCCGCTATACTAAAATGCTCAAAAATTGAAAATTCCACAGAGAAAATTCGCCCATGACATAGGAATGTCCTTGTCTTGAAAGGTCCACTTTGAAAGAGTCCTACGTTTAAGATTGCCCTCAAATAAATGTGTCCGTTGCCCTAAAACACCCGAGAATGAAATTGCCCTGGTTTTAATGTTTGAAAGAAAAATTCAAGGAAATTTACTAGAAATTTATTGTGATTTCAATTCTTAACGTAACTTTAAGGTATGTAATGCAATACAAAATATATGTGTATTATTCATCTGGAGTATCATTATATAATATCAAATTGTTTGATATCATTCCAAGATACCGAGGAATATCATTATGGTCTTGTAATCTTGGGAATTAGTGACAATAACCAAAAATCTCTATTGATTTACTGGCCACTTAACACTTCTATGACCAGGAAGGGCCTGGGTTACTAAAATGTCTCCCTTCAATGATTTGCTGTAGAGTTCAACAACGTAAATGTATCTTATTGATTTGGAAGTGGAGGACAATGTGCCTCCTGCTCATGAGAAACATTTCTGATTACTGCATTTATTTGTGGAACACTTACGATAATTTCTTCATTATGAACTCCAGCAAGTTCCTATCTGACTGCAGTTCTGGGTGGTCTCTTCATCTTCCAATTATTCCATTTAGCACTTCCCTCACCCTTACTTCTATGACTTTCGGTGAATGCAGATGGTTCCCTGCACCATTTGTTAAAATTATGTTTTCCAAGTCCGCATTCGTTGTGCACCTTGCGTTACAGTTCTTCCGATCATAGCATGTCCAGTATTTTCTACCTGTTCTCCGATTTTCAGAACTTCCCGGATCCGTTGTTGTCGGTATGGCAGGACTAACGCCAAAGACAGAATATCACAGAACAGGGGACACACTCCCAGACGTATGATGGAAATTTAAAATCTATATCGGACTTCTAGACTGGAGCCTCATGGCGGCTGTAGATATATTTGCTCATTAATTTTAATCTCGAGATACTGTTTTCAAAAGTCAATCACAGTTCTGAATTATTTATCATTATTATCTTCAAGATATGGGCCCGTTCCGCTCCCGCTGCACAATATGTTACAGGTCTGAATTATTCTCTTAATTGCATTATTTACTTGAAATCAGTATTTAGTACAAATTATTAAGTATTCAATTGATTTGGCGTTAGTTGATGAAAATCCATATCTATTTAATTAAATAAAAATAAACTTAAAGTTTTATATGATGTTCATATTTATTACAATATAAATTTGTTACAGCTGCTTCGGTACTTTGTACCTTCTTCAGACACACACATATATATATTTTTATTTATTTTATTTTTATTTTATTTTATTTATTTAGCCTGGTGGAGTTAAGGCCATGTGGCCTTCTCTTCCACTCACCAGGGCAAACATATATTACATCAGAATATAACAATCACAATGAAATCTAATATTAAATACTAAATAAAAATTTGATCAAAAAGATAATATATAACAAAATTCATTCATTTGTAATCATGTCTGAAGAAGGTACAAAGTACCGAAACAGCTGTAACAAATTTATATTGTAATAAATATGAAAATTATACAAAACTTTAAGTTTTATTTTTATTTAAATAAATAAATATAAATTATTATTTATGGCATTATGCTAAAGATTATAGATTAAATTATTTATTGTTATCATGATATTGAATTAGAAATAAAACTAGTTAGAGAATTAAATGTTATGTTATTGCTGATTTTACTTCACTCATTAGTATGCAGATTGTCCTTGTACTTGTCATCCTCCTAGAAATGAGTACCGAGAGGTTTCAAGTAGTAAGATATACAGTAGCATTGAATTCGCCCCATCATTCCTCATTATGGTCGTTGCAACGCGTTGGCATAAAATACTGGATCTTTGCTTTCATTCAACCACTCTCGCTTCTCCGTTATCATGGATTATTTACGAGTTTATTTTCTTCTCTATTTTATAGGATACAGCTCACGTCCACCGCTGTGGTCTCGAGGTAGCGTGCTGCCTTGTCACGCAGCGGGCCCGGTTCGATCCCCGGTCTGGACAAGTTTCCTGGATGATTATTTTTCTTCACCTGTAAGAAGGAAACTTTAAGCCCTAAACGGTCCACGAATATCATGTGGCCATCATTATCACCATTAACTTATTCATTAATTTTAGGACCTCTCCTGGCGCATCATTACCATCATCATCACCTATCATATATCATCGGTACAGCCTAACTCCGCCTTCTTGGTGCCCCAACCTCAGAAGTTGGTTACAATAAAGCCATGTCAGGAGAGAATACCCGAATGTCGAAATGATAACGTGGTGGCATTGAAAAAAAAACATTTTCATATAATGTTGTTCTTGTTGAGGTAGTTCCCAGCCTAAACATTTGTCAAGCTTAAAGAGTTGCTTTTCTTGTCACAGAGTCGTGTTAAGAGCACGAATACGTCTTGTGTGCGCTATTAGTAACGTTATTATAATGCATAAATTATAAAAGGAATCCATTTGTTATTTATATTGACAGGTTGGAATTTGTCAAGAGTGATATAATGACTCATGAAAATAAATGCATGACTTTGCTCATTACAAAACGAACTCCAATATGATATAATAGCATCCCAACAAAATAATAACAATAATAATGAAAGATTCTATAATGAAATTATACAAGACAATGGCAGTGCCTATTATTACTTATGGATCCGAAACATGGACAGTGACAAAACAACAATCTGCCAGGATACAAGCTGCTGAAATGAGATTTCTCAGATCAATATCAGGATACCAAAGAACAGACAAAAAATATAACACAGAAATAAGACAACTAAAAATAGAGTAATTAAACTCAACAATAGAGAAATACAGAACAAACTGGAAAGAACATTTGGCAAGGATGACTGAGTATAGAATACCAAAAGCAGCATACAAATATTCACCACGAGGAAGAAGAGGTTTGGGAAGACCAAGGAAAATATGGAAAGAGCAGCAATTTGGAGCCGGAACAGGCTAATAAATAAGCCTAAACCGTGAAGAAGAAGAAGACTAATAATAATATTTTATTTATATACAAATATTTTATGTTTACACATCTTTCTGTGCCTAAAGTTTTATTTTTCTTCTCCACTCGTCTCTATCCATCCACTCCATGTCCTCCAGTCGTCTTGTTCTCATTCCCGTACTTATTTCTTGCATCCACGGGTTTCGAGGTCTTCCTTTCTTTCTTCTTCTTCCAGGTGAACACCATTCCAATGTTTTCCTGGGTAACCTTTATAATATAATAATAATAATAATAATAATAATAATAATAATAATAATAATAATAATAATAATAATAATAATAATAATAATAATAATAATAATAATAATAATAATAATAATAATAATAATAATAATAATAATAATAATAATAATATAATAATAATAAATAATAATAATAATAATAATAATAATAATAATAATAATAATAATAATACTAATAATAATAATACTAATAATAATAATAATAATAATAATAATAATAGTAATAATTAAATAATAATAATAATAATAATAAATAATAGTAATAATAATATCATCCTCTCCTCTCCTTCCTCCTCTTGTCTCCTCCTCCTGTCCTCCTCCTCCTCCTGTCCTCCTCCTCCTCCTGTCCTCCTCCTCCTCCTGTCCTCCTCCTCCTCCTCCTCCTGTCCTCCTCCTCCTCCTCTCCTCCTCCTCTCCTCCTCCTCCTCCTCGTCCTCCTCCTCCTTGTCCTCCTCCTCGTCGTCCTCCTCCCCTTCGTCGTCCTCCTCCTCCTCGTCGTCCTCCTCCTCGTCGTCCTCCTCCTCGTCGTCCTCCTCCTCGTCGTCCTCCTCCTCGTCGTCCTCCTCCTCGTCGTCCTCCTCCTCGTCGTCCTCCTCCTCGTCGTCCTCCTCCTCGTCGCCCTCCTCCTCGTCGTCCCTCCTCCTCGTCGTCCTCCTCCTCGTCGTCCTCCTCCTCGTCGTCCTCCTCCTCGTCGTCCTCCTCCTCGTCCTCGTCCTCCTCCTCGTCCTCGTCCTCCTCCTCCTCCTCCTCGTCCTCCTCCTCCTCCTCCTCGTCCTCCTCCTCCTCCTCGTCCTCCTCCTCCTCCTCCTCCTCCTCCTCCTCGTCCTCCTCCTCCTCGTCCTCGTCCTCCTCCTCCTCGTCCTCGTCCTCCTCCTCCTCGTCCTCGTCCTCCTCCTCCTCGTCCTCGTCCTCCTCCTCCTCGTCCTCCTCCCTCGTCGCTCCTCCTCCTCCTCCTCCTCGTCCTCCTCCTCCTCCCTCCTCTTCCTCCTCCTCCTCCTCGTCCTCCTCCTCCTCCTCCCTCCTCCTCGTCCTCCTCCTCGTCCTCCTCCTCCTCCTCCTCCTCGTCCTCCTCCTCCTCGTCGTCCTCCTCCTCCTCGTCGTCCTCCTCCTCCTCCTCCTCGTCGTCCTCCTCCTCCTCCTCGTCGTCCTCCTCCTCCTCCTCGTTCGTCCTCACCTCCTCCTCGTCGTCGTCCTCCTCCTCCTCGTCGTCCTCCTCCTCCTCCTCGTCCCTCCTCCTCTCCCTCGTCCTCCTCCTCCTCCTCGTCCTCGTCCTCCTCCTCCTCGTCCTCGTCCTCCTCCTCCTCGTCCTCGTCCTCCTCCTCCTCCTCCTCCTCCTCCTTTGTCCTGGTCCCCCCTTCCCCCCCCTCTGTTCGTCCTCCCGTTCCCCGTGCTTCCTACCCCTTCCCGCCCCGCCCCTTCCCTTCCCCGTCGCCTTTTTTCCTCTTTTCCTCCGTTTCCTTTTCTTTGTTCCCTCTCTGTGTCCCTAGTGCTGGCGGTGATGTATTTCCCGCAGTGATGTCAAGATGTGCCGCACGTTCATTGGTTACAAAAAAAAAGTACGCCTGTAAGGCTATTGCAGTCATGTCGTTACATGTGTTTAGCAACTGTGTAACTAAATAGAATTTACATATGACCCAATGCGCCACACTACCCCTGTAGTTCAGTCCACAGTCGTGATACGCGGTTTTGCACTTCTATTCACAATAGTATGTTGAAACATATCACAACAAAGATTACTGTACTCACAAAGGAACTGTCAATCATTGCTTGCTGAACTCTAACTTCAAATTTGTCGCAGAAAAAAACTTTCTGATGTACTAAGGCAGTGTCCAAAAAGATATGCCGTTTTTAACTGCAAGACGCAGAAATCGAAGTCCAGATTCCTGCAATGGCAACCCACTGTACGGAGCAAATTGACTCCCTGTCTGAGTAAGAACGCGACTTCAGTGAGGCAGGACGCGGCGCGGACTGCAGGTAGTAAGGGTTATGCAATCTACCAATTCGGGAGTTGTATTACCTCCATATTGGCTCTGGATTGCAGTGGCTTGCAATTAAAAATGACATATATTTTTTTGAACATGACCTTGCTGCATCACAACACTTTTATGTAAGAAATATCGATGTAGGTTTCGGCATGTAATGGTTTACAGTTCCCTTGTCATAACACTTTTACAATAATTTTATTCGGCTTATTTACAGTCGCTTTATATAGTAACTTTTAATGGATTTGCATAAGCACATACATATATCTGATTGATATTTTATTCTAAAACCCGCGAGTTACATTCTTCGGGTAGACAACTTATGATTGATTGTCCCATCTCTACTCCTCTCTTAACTAAACTAAAAACATGCCGCCACAGACCTAAAAGACCCTTGGTCTATCAGCCAGCTGCTGGTCTCATATTTACATTTGCCATTTATAGAGGTGTACGATCATCCAGCCAGTATGGGAGTGGCACATGTCACTTCGAGTCCTCCAGTCGTTATACTGTAGCTGGTTTTTCAACCTGAAGCCGCTACTTATTGCAACTATCTAAATTTCTCATGATGTCTTATAGGCATCGTCCTATACTGGCGAAATTCCATGGAAAACGTATTTCCCGATGGGGACTCGAAACAGAGCTTGCCCTTTATCTGTGCAACAAGGCATCATGTCTTAGACTATATGGCTACGCGGGCTTTCTTAACCACATCTAAATCGAAAGCGTAACAGAACCAGGTGTGTATTAACAATGTCCACTGCATTTTTTCGACGTGTTTAGAGAGTAGTTTATCCTTAAAATTTCAAATTATGTCAAATTTACTTAATGTATATTTATAGGCGCTTTAATATCTAAGGCAATAACGAAACTAGAATCTTTGGATGTGTACAGTAGATTGTGTATATATCAGTTGTTAGTCATATTTTCCTCTGAAAGTTCGCTATTCTAATTTTAATTATATGAAGATATATAAAATACGATTTTGATTCCTGTTCGGTTCGTCTTCAGGGCTAAATGACCTTAGTCCGGTTTTCTTGAAATTCGACATATCGTCTACTACTGCGTTAGATATCTTCAGGAGATTATACATGCTCTCTATGAACTCCTCATGAACTCCTTTGAGAAGATCACAGAGAGCACGCAGAATCTCCTGAAGATGTCTACCGCAGTAGTAGACGAAACGTCGAGTTTCAAGAAATCCGGACCACGGCCATTTAGCTCGGATGACGAACCCAACAGGAATCAAGACACCGGCCATGAAAGCCTACAGTTTCACAAATACGATTTTGTTTAAGTGCGTCCTTGTAATGAAATTCCAACCCACGTTTGTCGTCACGACTACGGAAAACCACGAGCAAAAATCTGGTTGGTTGGTTCCGGCATTTGAACCCGGAGTCACCAAATAAGAGCCTCAAACCCTACCGTCTGAGCAGCTCACTCTGTAGGCCTATGTTCGTTATATTGTTGACGGTTCCTAAATATCACTTTGCGTGTATCTATTTTATTTTATTTATTTATTTAGCCTGGTGGAGTTAAGGCCATGTGGCCTTCTCTTCCACTCACCAGAACAAGCATATGTTACATATGAATACAAAAAAAATACAATAATAGTCATATAAAACAGGACAAACATATGTTACACATGAATACAAAAAAATTACAATAGTAGTCATATTAGACAGGACAAACATGTTACATATGAATACAAAAAAAGTTACAATAATAGTTATTGAACAATTCATTATCTGTCATATTGAATAATAATGAAATTAATGTCTAATAATAGAATGAAACTAAATACAATTAAAATTAAATTAATGATACAATGAATAAAAAGGAATAACAGCTCGAATTTACTATGCATAAAAAGAAGAGAAAAAAATACACTACAATGAATTAATCTACGCTTTTTATACAAGGCATTAGGTAAATATATTAACAAATCCTAAGTCTATTTTATATTAAATAATGCAAAAACGCATTATTAATTCTTAAAAAGTAGTATTAGTGAGTTGTTTCTGTTAGTGATTTTATTTTCAATTTATTTCTGAAAGATGGTAAATTTTGGCAGTCTCTGACATAGGGTGGAAGTGAATTCCATGTTCTAGCAAGAGAAACTGTAAAAGATTTCGAATAATAGGTAGTATGATGAGGAGGGATATAAAGGACACTGTGCTCAAGGATCGGGTATCTAAGTTATGTGTATCAGAGAGTTTAGTGAAGCGGTGTGATAAATAATAAGGTAAAGATGTGTGTAATATGTTATAGAGTAGGCATAGGGAATGGATGGTTCTACGATCTTGAAGACGAAGCCATGACAATTGTTCCAGGGATGGTGTAACGTGATCAAATCTACGTATACCACAAATAAAACGTATGCAAGAATTGTGAACACGTTGAAGTCTTTGGGTAAGAACAGTATTTAGGTCAGTAAAAAGAGTGTCACAATAATCAAAATGGGGCATTGCGAGTGTTTCTACTAGCATTTTTCTTAGAGAAAACGGTAAACAATTTCTTATACGATTTAATGAGTGTATTATTGAGAAGATAGTTTTGCAAATGTTATTTATTTGTTTATTCCAAATTAAATGTTTATCCATAAACACTCCTAGATTTTTTACTGTCTCACTATAAGGGATCTGAACCCCATTAAGTGACACATGTAATACTGCATTTGTGTTAATTGAGGATAATAGTCTCTGATGGCCCATAATGATTGCTTGTGTCTTTCTAGGATTTAATTCAAGTCCATATTTCTCTGTCCACGCCGTTAGCGAGTCAAGGTCCTCATTAATTTTGGTTACCGCGTCATTTAAAGAATATTTGTCTGAGTGAAGGTAGATCTGCATGTCGTCCGCAAATAAATGATGTTTGCAATGTTTTAGGGAGTCAGATATGTCGTTTATATAGATTGAAAAAAGCAATGGGCCGAGCACCGAGCCCTGTGGAACTCCAGCTTTACGGTAGGTCCAAGAAGAGCGTAATGTAGAATTTCCTACAACATATTGCTGGCGCTCACGAAGGTAGGAGTTGAACCATTGCGTGACACTGTCAGAAAGTGAGAGGTTTTTTAGTTTAAGCAACAATAAGTCCAAGTCTACCGTGTCAAATGCTTTACTAAAGTCAAGTAGTGTAAGAATAGTTGAATGCAGGCTTTCACGGCCGGTAATCATGATGTTGAGTGATTCCGGGTTCTGTGGCCGTGGTCCATAGTTGGTGTTGATACCAGACGTTTCGCCCTCAACTGCGGAGGGCATCTTCAGTGGCGAGTGCTTCTAGGCGTGTTTCCTGGTCGGAAGCTCTACTTAGAGTGAACGCTGCGGGTGTTGTATTGATACTATGGTGGGAGCAGGGTGAGCGGGCGTGGCTCTTGCTGATTGGCTAATGGTCGTCTCCTTGTTGTCCCTAGTGTTGATGCATTTATTTTCTAGTGTACGGTACCAGGCCTTAGACAGTTTAATACCTTCCTCTTTTCTGTTAATATTTTCCTTATGCTTGTGTATTTCTATAGCCTCTCGATATAATCTAGGGAAATAATAGGAAGTTGTGGCTAAAACTTGTGTATCATCGAATAGAATCTGGTGTCCATTCATAATGGCATGTTCTGCTACAGCCGATTATCCATTTCTCCTTGTCTGCAGTTTCTTTTGTGTTCTGATAAACGGGTGGCTATACTTCTTTTTGTGGTCCCTATGTATGGTTTACCACACGAACAAGGAAGTCGATATACGCCGCAAGTGGAGAGAGGTGGCCGAGGATCCTTAGCTGAGCGAAGGCAGTCTTCTATTTTTCTTGTAGGTCTGTAAACTGTTTTTTATGTTGTATTTTCGTAGGAGTTTTCCGATACGATCTGTGACTCTTTGTACATATGGTAAGTAGGCTATGCTGGTTGAGGGTGTGTTATCCATTCTGACGTGCTGTCTTCGTGGATGTATGGTTTGTCTTATTTCCTTGGATGTGTAGCCATTTTTCTGGAAACAATTGAACACCATCTGTTCAATTGTTTCCAGAAAAATGGCTACACATCCAAGGAAATAAGACAAACCATACATCCACGAAGACAGCACGTCAGAATGGATAACACACCCTCAACCAGCATAGCCTACTTACCATATGTACAAAGAGTCACAGATCGTATCGGAAAACTCCTACGAAAATACAACATAAAACAGTTTACAGACCTACAAGAAAAATAGAAGACTGCCTTCGCTCAGCTAAGGATCCTCGGCCACCTCTCTCCACTTGCGGCGTATATCGACTTCCTTGTTCGTGTGGTAAACCATACATAGGGACCACAAAAAGAAGTATAGCCACCCGTTTTATCAGAACACAAAAGAAACTGCAGACAAGGAGAAATGGATAAATCGGCTGTAGCAGAACATGCCATTATGAATGGACACCAGATTCTATTCGATGATACACAAGTTTTAGCCACAACTTCCTATTATTTCCCTAGATTATATCGAGAGGCTATAGAAATACACAAGCATAAGGAAATATTAACAGAAAAGAGGAAGGTATTAAACTGTCTAAGGCCTGGTACCGTACACTAGAAAATAAATGCATCAACACTAGGGACAACAAGGAGACGACCATTAGCCAATCAGCAAGAGCCACGCCCGCTCACCCTGCTCCCACCACTAGTATCAATACAACACCCGCAGCGTTCACTCTAAGTAGAGCTTCCGACCAGGAAACACGCCTAGAAGCACTCGCCACTGAAGATGCCCTCCGCAGTTGAGGGCGAAACGTCTGGTATCAACACCAACTATGGACCACGGCCACAGAACCCGGAATCACTCAACATCAGTGTAAGAATAGTAAGTTTTCGATTATCAGATGCTTCGCGTATGTCTTCACATATATTTAGTAGAGCAGTATTTGTATTGTGTCCTGTCCTAAAGCCTGATTGGTATTGATCTAAAAGGTCGTGTTCAGTTAGGTAGTCAGTCAGTTGTTTGTGGACTAATCGTTCCAAAGCTTTTGAAAGGGTAGGTAAAATACTAATGGGTCGAAAATCGTTAGGAGTTAAGGGAGTTTTTACTTTCGGGAGTGGGCGTACAATTGCTTGCTTCCATAATGTGGGATATATAGAGGTTTGTAGTGAGGAGTTGAAAACATGAGTTATGGTAGGTAGTATAACGTCGATTATTTTGTTAAGTAGAGTGATATTTATACGGTCAGTACCTTCTGCTTTTGTTTTTATTCGTTTGAGAGCTTTCTTTATGTCATTTTCTGTAAGATATGAAAAATGGAAATGTTCTCTGTCTGGTGGATTTGTCAATAGTAGTTCACTTGTTGTATGTTTTGTCTTTAGGAGTAAAGAATGTGCTTGTAAAATGGTTATTAAGTGTGTTCAGAGAAACAGGTAGTTTTTCTACCTGTGTGTCTTTCCTTCCTACACCCATTTTATTCAGATTTTTCCAAATATCTGGGTTATTGTTATTAGGTTCAGTAAGGCTGTATAGATGTCTAAGTTTGGCGTTTCTGATAGTTTGTGTAGTCTTGTTTCGTAACCGTTTATAGTGATTAAGATTTATATCAGTTTTGTCGACTCTATATTTCCGATATGCTGCGTCTCTTTCAGTCATCAAGTCACGAATGTTAGCAGACATCCAGAGAGCAGGGTGTCGTTTCACTTGTTTAGTTTTCAGTGGAGCGTGTCTGTCATATAGTTGTAATATAAGGTTATTTAATGCCTCAACTTTTTCGTCAACAGAATGCAACGTCCATATAGTATGCCAGGGTAATTTTATAGCGTCTTGAAGTAGAGCTGCATTGTTTATATGTTTTAGGTCTCTATATGTGATAGTCTTACGAGCTAGTTTAGGGCACTGCAGTGAATATGCTAAGAATATAATATCATGTGCTGATATTCCGGGAGCTGACAGTTGCCCGTGGGTTAGTACTCTGTCTGGATTATTAGTAGCAATTAAGTCAAGTAAAGTCTCAGAATGATTGGTGTGATGTGTAGGCTGTAAGGGAAGGATAGTCATATCACAAACTTGGAACGCGGACATAAGCTGTTGTGTATGTCTGTTGTCAGTGTCTAGTATATTTATATTAAAGTCACCCATGACGATAACGTGTTCATATTGTATACGTGCGTTTTGTAGAGCGGATTCTATTTCTGCTATTTTTTTTCATTTTAGGGGGTTGGTACACTACACAAAGAAGGCATTTTTTGAAGCTTGCGTATATTTCTATAAACATAATTTCAGGAGATGTCTCGTTATTAGAAAAGTATACAGACTGAGGACAAAGGTCTGTCCTAACGAAGACACCAACACCGCCCCCTCGACTATGTACACGATCATGTCTAAGAAAAGTATAACCATCCATGTCAATTAAACTAGAATTAATGGAGGGAGTGAGCCATGTTCCTGATACGAGAATAGCATGAATATTGGAAGAAGAAAAAATCATACTAATTTCGTCTGTATGTGCAGTTAAGCTTTGTGCGTTCAAGTGAACCACATGTAGGGAAGACGGGAAGGGGGAGAATGCTGTTTCTAGAACCTGTCTTGCATTATTGTTGTTTGGAAGGGGTTTGAGAAGGGTAGTGTCCTCTAACCTGTCAGAGACCGCCAAATGAATAGCATTATTTGGATGGAAAATTTTAAAAATATTTTAACTAGAATTATAAGAAAAGAACAAGTCACTAATATCTTATTCAAATATTAAATTAATAAATAAAGTAAAATTTCTAAATATAATACTAATAATTAATGTGAAATTTCTAAATATAATTTTAATAATTTATATAAAAGTGCTAAATTGGGGATATGGTATCACTGGGCGTGTTTGCACTAGGTAGATTTACATATCAGAGGCCCGGGTGATGATGCGTTTGGTATCTCCATTTTTCACAATTTCGCCATCAATTGTCCACACATTTGTGACGCCAAATTTTGTGATGCAGTCCTTTAACAATTTATATCTAATTTGGGTGAGATCTTCTCTTACTGTGATCCCACTGCCTTTCAATTGTTTTTTTTTTATTTTGGAAGACCTCCCTTCTCTTTCTATAACTGATGAACTTAACAATTACAGGCCGTGGTCGATCCGACTTTTTCCCAACCCTGTGACTCCTGTCGATATCACAGGTTTCTAATTTAACTCCAATTTTGGAGGCCACGTCGATTGCTATATTGTCCGTATCTTCACCATCCTGTTCAGGTATACCGAAAATACGTAGACACTGTCGACGTTGGTATTGCTCTAGCGAGTCGGTTTTCTCACTTAACTGTTGTTCCAGTTTTAATATTTTGTTGTCCCTCTCCTGAAGCGAGAGTTCCAACTGCCTAATAACTTCCGTATTACGGTCTATAGTTACCTTTAGCTCCGATACAATAGCCTCACGCACGGAGTCCTTCAACAGCTGCAACATGGCTGGATCCCGCAAACATTCTTGGACCACACGCTTAGTTATTTCTTCTTTGCTTTCTTCACAATTTCTTGTTTTACGTGGAGCCATTATGCGTAAAATTAAGCTACAAACAAAATAAATTCGCAATATCGATATTACCTTTATAAAAACAAACTAACACCTGCTGAAAATTGTGCAAAAACACGAGCAACCAGTTTCACTCTTATTCACAATCCGCCATGACACATAAGCGGGTTGTTTTGAAGTAAACAGTAAATTACATTGCAATAAAATTGTGGAGATGGTGTACTTCACTTGTGCTAGTAACTATATGGTGTATGGGATTTGATGTGCGATGGAATAAGATATTTACAGCGAGTGCCATGACAAAACGTAGTACGTATCTGACACACAATTCTTAAATTACTGTGTAATATAAACTAGTAACTAATAATAATAAATGTTTCATTTATTCTGGCAGAGTTAAGGGCATAAGGCCTTCTTTTCCACTCAACCAGCACAAATACAAATGAATATTTGACAAATATAGATATACACTGTACTAATTATAAACAGTTAAACATACATTAAATGTAGCAATGTAAATTTCATGTACAAACAACATTTTATACGATAATAACAATAATAATACTTACGATAATATTAAAAATAATAATAATAATAATAATAAAATATAATGATATTAATAATGATTATAATAATGATTATAATAATAACGATTATAATAATAATTACGATAATAGAGGAAAGGTGCCTAATATGGGATAGTTCCCTAATATGCGATACTTCGATTCTGATCATAGTATGTGATGAACTCTACTGAAAGTTTTCTGAATTAGATCCCCAGCAAGTCCAAGTATGATTCCATGAACGAAGGTGCCAATTCGAGATTGGATAGCGTGGGTAGAGGTTGTTGTTCAAAAAATGAAATTTCAAGTTTTTGTAGTTTAGGTGCTCCTTGGATATCTGTGCTTAAACGTGATTGGATACAGCTGTTCTGTTTAATTGTTCTTATTTATTATATAATTACCTATATTTAACGACAATTGGTTTTGTTTTTAACCGAAGTTGGTTCTCAAAATCGTTGATTTTTTTTTCAAGATGGCTAGCTCCTAATATGCGATACCATGTTGTACCTAATATGCGATAGTACCGCATATTAGGGTACCCTATCGCATATTGGGAAATTGTTTCCTCGCGTGTTTATTATAAATTATACATTAAATTATAACAATAAATTTATTAATATTGCATAAAATTCCGTTAATTTATGTTTAAATGAGTGGTTCTACTGATATCCAACCTATGTTGTCAAACTAAGGGGACGTCATGGAAAAACGATTTTATACTCTGAGATATAAGGACATAAGGAGCATGGCATTTCAGCTAGCTGAGGAACTAAGAAAACAGCAGCAAAGAGTTTATTCGAGAAGAAGTCAAAAAAAACTTCAAAAAGAAAATCAGAAGAATTTTCAAGTGACTCTGAGTCTGATGTTCATCTAGGTGAAAGTGGTTATTCGAATTTGGACATTAATGACGAAGATACTGAATGCCTTTTCTGCACTGGTCGTTTTTCGGATGATAATCACGGGGGGAAATGGGCACAGTGTTCAAAATGTTATCGCTGGGCTCATGAAGACTGTGACGTCGAAGAAAATATTTTCTTATGTCCTGACTGTAGTAAATTTAGACGCAAATAGTGTGACGTGACAGTTAATTCATTAAATATATGAAGATGTAAAATTAAACTGTCTTGTTTCATGTTAATCAGACTTTTAAATAATCTTTATTGACTACCCCATATTAGGAGACCTTTTCCTCAATTCTAAGAAATGACATGTCATCAATTTTTAAGTAATTGCGCCTTTTTAAAAATTTTTTATTGCAGAAATTTTTTATTGCAAATTTCATAATTGCGTTGTAAAATGTAACTATGTTACATAGTAATGATATTATTTAAATACTTTTCTGTCTATGTTCGATTGCACAACAAGCATTTAAAAAAGTGTGTCTCATATTAGGCACCTTTCCTCTAATAATAATAATAATAATATAATAATATAAATATGATAAATTATACGAGAAACGCCAATTAATATGTATATCTTACACTAGGTAATAATGAAGTCGAGGTTAGAGCAAATATAAATTTAGATTTCTTTTAAAATATACAAATATCCGGCAGCTCCTTATCTCTTGTGGTAGGGAATTCCAGTTGCGGGAAGTGAAGATAGTACATGACATGGAGTGATGTGATGTCCTATGTTGCGGTATATTAAGCAAGAGACTATGTTGTGATCTTGTGTTTAAGTTATGGTTTGAGGATAGATACTGGAAACGAGATGATAAATAATTGGGAATCGAGGTATGTAGGATCTTAAATAAGAGAATTAGACAGTGCGATTTTCGTCTCTCTTTTAGATGTAGCCAACAATTCGTGAAATAAGGTCATGGAAACCATGGATTCCTTATATCAAAATATTCAGTCAACAATCATAAACCTGTGGAAGTTTGTGGCGATTGAGTAACCTATGTTCCCACTCTGCATTGTTTAATAGCTGCTCCTTCAAATTCCATTGCTGTAAGTACATTTGACTGTCTTTTGGGTCTATGTCTAGTCTTTTTTCATTACAAACACGACCTTAGAGTGTACCAAGTCTCTCAAAGTTTCAGCGTTGAATGAGAAGTTAATAATAAGCCGTGTATAATAAGTTAGTTGTAAGGAACATCTGGGCGCTTGAGGAGTGCTCTGAAGGCATCAGACCGTGCACACCAGGGCATTGTCTCTCTTTCTCTACAGAATCAGCATTTATACAGAGTGCAAACTATATAAGTTACCAAATTTATACGGTTAGTAAAAGCAAGGAAAATTATCTCATGGTTAAAATGCTTGCTTTAAATGATAGTCTATATTAACGAGCAATTTATGCCTGGAATATTTCAAGGCAGGTAAGCCGGGATTATTTCAGAATCACTTATCAATCATAAGCTTGACTAATTGTTATTTTCTGATGAATACATTGAAATTATGTGTTTAAAATTAGTAACACAACAATTATTGGGTGAACTCAAATTTAAAGTTACATTTTCTAGGATGAAACACTTGTTTCCCATACTGTAACCAACAATTATCTTTGAAATAGATACTCCAATTACCGCACTGTAACACGTCGTTGGTCGCCTTGTTAGCAAATTACTAGAGAATTCTATAAGTAATGGCAGCACTGATATAACATCACAAAAACACATTTAGGTTACTTTTAATATTACGAACATCATTTATAGTCTCTTGTCAAGTTAACTATACGTTGCCAAAACCTTGAAAGACGGCGCACTGAATCTGCAGCACCGTTTCTGGATATCTCTCTCATCTGATCGATCTAGAACTTTCTGGATATCAACTCTTGATTAAAATCGAACACCTCGTAGAGGTTTTTTGATCTTTGTGAATAAGTTATAGTCAGAAGAGCTCATATCTGGTGAAAGTTCAATTTTACCTTCTAAACAAATTCTACTGAACATCTTTTTTATGACGGTATTGCTCACTAAATGTGAAAAACAGTGATTGTATTCACAACACATTGCTATTTCGAGACTTCCAGTATTAAAGATTTACACAAAAAAACTACTCGATAATATACTACAAGATTGGAATGGATCGCTGATTCACAACAGCGTTGCCATTACTTATCGGATGACCCAGTAAAATAAATAACTACATTTTATATTAAGTTAAATTTTGGAATAAAAAAATAAAATTTATAACAATATGTTTACATAATGTGCAGATTTTGGAACACAGTGCATATTTCTAATTGGTACGAGCCGTTTTGAAATATCAGTAGTGATTTATTAGAGCAAATTCCAATTTACATTGCTCTGGTAGGTTTAACTCAATATCAATATTTTTACTGGAGTAGGTAGTTTTTTAATAAATTTATAAATTACCAAAAGCGAAAAAAACAAACAAAAAGGAAGCAAAAATTGTAAATGGATAGAACGGACTTGGAATAGAGGAAGAGCAATATTAACAGTATTTCATTTGCAATTGGCAAAAAATATAACCCGAATATATGTGCTCTTGCTAGCATATATAGTAATAATGATTATGATGAAGATAATGGTGATAATGATGATGATAGATGATTCCAGGCTGACAACGACTATCCTATCAGCTTCGTCTTCGTCCAGCAATTCGGAGACCAGTACAAGCATAAATGCCGGGTTCCAGCAGTCTACCGCTCATACACAGCCGACTTCCAACCAGAGAACTTCAGCTAGAAAAACTCGCCACTGAAGATGCCCTCCGTAGAAGAGGAACAAACACTAGTCATGGACACTGCCTTATAGAACGGCGATTCCACGATAACGATTATGGTTATGGCTATTGTGATATACAAAAAGTTTTGGGGAAATATTCCAATATTTATAGAGGAGATAGTATTGTACAAAACAAGAAAAATATTTTCTATAACCATATTCCTAATCTTAATATATTTTGATTTATGGTCGTAAATTGTTATATGTACATATTTCTTGCTCATAGTACTTTGGCCAGAAACAATTCAGGGAGTATTGTACAGAGATGTTTAGCATCAAATACCTGTCTTTAATGAGCGATGGATTGGTTGAGAAGAGCCAGCACAGATGTGCTACGAAATTGTAATCTATTCATATTTCCTCATTTGTTTCTTCCGGTTAGTATGTGTAGCCTGTGTGTATTTAACTGGCCTTCAGCGAACCTCAAGTTATCGTTTGCTTCTTAATTTTCAGTCCGCTTATGTCCTATAGATATGAATTAAAAATAAGGAAGAATTCACACAATTAAAATGTTCAATATCTTCAGATTATGTATAATTTGGTAATATGTAAAATTCTCGCGACCCAAATTAAATTGAAATACCCGGTGTAAAGTGAACATCCTCATAATAATTTTCTCTCGAAATGTTAGGGACATTGTAACACTCTGTATTAGAACAAAGTTTTTAATAGTAACTCTTTGTAACGTGATGCAACATTACATAATTACATGTGTCATGTAATTACAATATAAATCCCTGTGATGTGCATTCATGAATATGTTGTAAAACTGCATCTGGTGCATGATGCATGAATAATGCATTGTGCATACATTTCCCCTGTCAGTAGCTATTTTTCTACCAGCTGCTTGCTAATGGATACTCACCTTAAAGCAAGCACTCAAGTCTGAGTTAAACACGAACACGTTCAAAGTGTGTACGACATACAGGTTGTCTAAAAATTCTCTCCTATTACAGAAAGGTCCTGTGCTGTCTAAAACACTCTTATGTTATAAAGATAATAGGGGTGTAATGATAAATCATACAGGGAGTTTACATTTTTTTATTAAGGCATACATTTTCTCATGTTAAATATATGATAGGAACCAATGGTATTTATATTCAATACTCGACTAAGGTTGATGATGATGAATACAGTTATAAACATACAGGTTTATTATTCCATTTATATTATATGGATGCGAAACATGGACTCTTACTAAGGGAGGAGAAAATATTACGAATATTTGAGAATAAAGTTCTGAGGAAATGTTTTGAACTAAAGAGAGAAATGAAGACAGGTGAATGGAGAAGACTACATAACAGTGAGCTACATAATCAATATGGTACTAACTAACTGGCACTATAGAACCAGTAGGTTCATAGCTGCGAGGACATCCCAATCCCGAGCTAATATTTATCAATCATCCCGTCTATAAACTACTTTTCACAAATCATGGTTAATTTTATTCTCCCACCTCATTCTTGGTTTACCAACTGGAAGTTTTCCTTCTGGTTCTCCTACAAAAAGCTTCTATGCTTCTGATAGGCAACCATATAGCTTATATAAAAATATATTTTATTAGAATTTCATACAGGATCTCTGAAAATAATCTTATAGGCTGTCTAAATACCTAGAAGTGTCAAAATTGCCCTATTTTAAAATAAAATCAGTATGTGTAAAAGTCGACTGTGCTCTAAAGATACAGAAGGTCTAAAATATTCCACATTCGTGCCACATGTCCTGCCCAAAACAGTCTACTAGACTTAACTGTCCTTATTATGTCTGGCTTCCTATAAAGACCACGTAGTTCACTATTATATAATCTTCATAATCACAATGGAAACTAGGTTTAACAAGAACAGTCTCGTAGGCTGCGGTGGCCAAGACATGTGGCACAAATGGGGAATGTAAGAGGATCATGGAAGCTTCTTGTAAGAAAACTATAGAGAAAACGCCCAGTTTCTAGAGCAAGAATGAGATGAGAGAATAACATTAACCATGATTTGAAGGAAGTTGATTATACAGGGAAAGTTTGAAAAACATTTGCTCAGAATGAGGATGTATGGAGAGCTTATGCGGCCATAAACTTACGGGTTCAATAGTGCCAGTGAGTTAGTTATGAACCTATAGGCTATCTAAAGACTTACGTGCAAATAGATGGAGAATATGTAAAACCTATTGTGTTAGGAAAACACAGATTTTCTAAAAATGCTTTAGCAACAAGAATCACAGTAAAATATTGGAAATACAGTAAATTCAGTAATTTCATAAATCTGATAGGCAACCATATAGATTGTATAAAAATATTGGCATGCTACGAGTTATTGGTAAATCCAGAAAATTGGATAAACTTGGGTAAATTTCTGGACAAAACGCGGAAAATAAGAACAACACTCATTCATGAATAGATATATGTTATCAAAATGCAATACCATTAATTCTTAATAATTATATATAAATTAATTAGTATAATGTTATTGTATTATTATATAATTGTAATATTATTGTGTTTTCTTTGTGTAATTGTAATGTTATTGTTTTTTTAGTGTATAATGCTATTGTGTTATTATTTAATTGTAATATTATTGTGTTTTCTTTATGTAATTGTAATGTTATTGCTTTTTTTTTGTTTATTTTTCTTTACACTAGTACCAATTATTACTTTATTGTAACGGACTGTCAACAACACGTACGGCTTACTGCCCGTGCGACCCATATTTGTAAATGATATTGTAAATATCTTACTTTTTATCTAATAAAGTCCTACTACTTACTTACTTACTTACTACTTACTTACTTACTTACTTACTTACTTACTTCTTACTTACTTACTTACTTCTTACTTACTTACTTACTTCTTACTTACTTACTTACTTACATACTTACTTACTTACTCACTGGCACTATCGAACCCGTAGGTTCATGGCCGCGCGGACATACTACTACTAATACTACTACTACTATATAAAATATATTTTATTAGAATTTCATACAGGATCTCTGAAAAGAATCTTATAGGCTGTTTAAATACCTAGAAGTGTCAAAATTGCCCTATTTTAAAATAAAATCAGTATGTGTAAAAGTCGACTGTGTTATAAAGATTCAGAAGGTCTAAAATATCTACTTTCTATTCTCTACAGCCCGAATCGGGCCCTAGTCTCCCCAATTTTCCTCCTCCATTATTTATTCTGTTTCTTTTGAAATTCCTTACTCTTAAAAGCACACTGGCGTTTGCATGTACACAACAGGATAACATTAAAAGGTCTTGAGAATATAAACAGAAAGGAATCATTTATGCATCGGCAACGGTGTTTGTTTTGAAATAGGATAAGTACTCTCTAGTTTGGTTCCTGTCTCATGTTTACTTTCAGGTTTTGCTGCAAAAACGAAACGAATGTTAACTGACGAATAAAAATCCAGCTCGTTCTCAAAACTATTACCTATTGCTCAGATATCGGAAAGCTCTTAAAGCATTCTAAAAATTTAAATATTTTACTGATCTATAGTTCTACACCCACAATGACGTAACAGTCCAATGTTGAGCCTTGGCCTCTCCTTTGTTAGGCGTTACTAGACCAAGTTAATTTAGTTAAGTTTATTTGCCCACAGATGTCATAAACGGTATGCAGTCAACATACCGACCCAATAAGACATTATCATCATCATCATCATCACTCCAAGGATTAGGCAATTGCCCGTTCCGACTTCATATTGCATCAGCCCAACGTCTTCTAGGTCTTCCAACATCACGCCTTCCTCTTGCTTGATAATTTCTGGCTAACAATGGATATCTCTCCTTGCTCAAATAAGACATCTAACAGGCAACTAAAGTATTGCTAGGATGATGAGATCGGTATATTTTACTTAGAGGCCTCTTCATTCAGACTTAAGGAACTTTTACGAGCCTGAAAATCTTGAAACTCGGGGCTCACAGCTTAAAGTCCTTCCCAGAAGATTTGCTCCTTGAATTTTTTCACCCCAAAAATTGCGTCGACCTCGGCAGGGTTTGAAGCCGCGACCACAGGCAAGGAACATAACCACACCGTGACCGACTTTGTTCTATAGTTATATTAATAAAATATAATACGTAAGACCCCATAAGGGTGAGTGTTCGAATTTAATTATATATGATAATGTACATTAGCATTTATATTAGACTTGTCCCATGTCTGTGTTTAGCTTGCAAAGTAAACAAGATTCAAGGAGTAGAATAGAATAGGCACAAGCAACATACATTACATGTTTCTTCCGTGATTTGGAGTAAATATTAATATTAAATTCAAGGCGTTTTAATGTTCCCGACTATACTGTATCTTCCCATCGCCCTCTCGAACTTTCTTCTGCAGTCCTTTTCCAGAGTGCACCTGTAAATTCTGTCCTTGATCCTCGGTGTTCATTCATTCATTCATTCATTCTATGTGACCAGCCCATTCATTGCAGTCTTTTTAAACCAATAATCTCTGAGATTTGATGTTCTCATTATTGACATCTGTATTGTTCATTTTTTAATTTTCTATCTTTTTTATCATTAATTAGGCCGTAGATTTTCTTTTCGAATACATTTGGGGAAAACATTCCAGAGTTCACTTTTATAAATATTAGTGTAAGTTGAATTACTAGATGAACTATTTTGCATTGTAAAATCGGAAATATAATAAAATTGGTTTTATTAGTAATTTTAATTCTTCTTTGTATTTATATCTTACGCGGGTACTCCGTAGCGTAGTTTGTTAAGGCAATAGACTACAAGCCGGGGAGCTCGAGATTTAGGGTCCTGTTGGGAACTGATCTAAACTTTCTGTAACGGAAATGATTACCAGACATATATTCTGGAGGTGAAAGTGGTTGTCATGAAGGGCTGATACATCATGCTGATTATCTAGAAATATGGGAGTCTTAACCTCCTATTACCCGAAGAGCTTCCTGAGGCCCGCAGTGGAATCAGTTTACTTTTTTATTTACATATTACATCCTATTGTCAAGAATTTCGGGATGTTTAAAACTTTCATTGAAATATAGTAAATACAGAAATCGAATAGAAATGTTTAAATCTCTCATAATATAAGAAATACATATTATATAAATAACTCCTGGGTTAAGTATCATCATCATCATCATAGTCAATTCAGAAATTTAGGCCATTTGTTAACCTGTTTCTGCCTCAAGAGAAACACAATCCAAAAGCCTTTTGAGTAGACGTGCTGGTCTTCTACCTGCAGCCTTGATATCTTAACATTTGTTTGGATATCCTGTGATCCTCCAGTTGATGAACATGTTGCATCCATCTTGACTTACAGTCAAAAAATGTTTTTTTCTAAAGGTTCCATATGTATTTTTTAAAAAAATGTCTTCACTTTTAAATTATCTAGTTATGTATATCCTGCAGTCCTTCGAAGATATCTCATTTCAGCAGATCTAAGTCTCTGTTAATCCTTCTGTTTCAATGTCCATACTTCTCTACCGTACAAAAAGTTGGAAGAGACAGTGTTTTATACACTTTTAGTCTTCAATGTTTTTGGACTAACTGTGGCTTGAAGATAGAATTTATTAACCCTAAAATCCTTTAAAATGTTGATATCTTTACATTTACATCCTTTCTTCTTCATATGAGATATTGCATTCTAGATAAATAAAATTATTCATCTGCTCTAATGTTATAGTCAAGTACAATTTTACTTCTGACAGGACCTACACCTTGAAATGCCATGATTGATAGATTGATTGATTGATTGATTGATTCCCGTTCGTTCCGAGTCGGGACAAGGGTTGTTACCCTAGAGGAACATTTCTTAACCAGACTAATTTAGTTACGCTTATTTGGGTTTTTCCTCACCTTGTAGCAGAAATAACTGCACCAATTAATTTTATTATTATATGTTATTATTGATTATTGAATATGTAGTTATACTTTCCAGAAAACGTTTCGTGAGAAACTTTTACCAATCTGTTACGCTTGAGTATACATAAAGGCATTTCTGTATATTGTATCTCAAGTTCTTTGTAGATGGACACATGTAAATAAATCGGTTTATGACTCCCGGGACAATCGTTCCCTAATAATACGGCCTCACAGCTGGAGATGTAACGTCCCTTGTCCGGCTCTGGAAGTCATCCTTCCAGACAGATAAATGACGGTCAACTTTAAGTGTGTCAAAAAAGCACTAGACCGCCTGTTCAGATGGCGACAGTAGCCAAAAACTATGTCCATCTGTTTTCAGTAAATTAATAAACTTCTCACCAGCGTGTGAAAATCACACCCTGTAAATACACGACCAATCATTATCCTGAGATTCTGATTGAACTATAGTGGGAACCGTAATGCCCAATCAGAGTCCATAAGTAAATAGTATTCTGCTAGTAAGGCGTTTTTTATGTATGTTCAGCCAATGAAAATATTGGTCTTGTAAAGTATATTTGTAAGATGGAGTTGGATATATTCCGAATATCGGGAAAGTAGTCTACTCCGGGATGGGTTCCCGGGTGGAACAAAATTAACATAAGACTCCGCGCAGGATTAACTGTTCCGCGGCAGTGCGGACTCGTATATTTCGCCGGTCGCAGGCAAGCGACCCATTAGATACACGAAATGTGTTAGGCCAAGAACGGCAAGTTATAAAAGTTTATCTTAAAAGCATCAGTGTGCTGGTGTTATATCACCTTAGGTCGTGTGAAGACCAGTAATTATCAGTGTTCCAAAACGCGATAGAATCGCCACGATAATAATAAAAATAGGTCCAGTATCGACCGCTACTCGCATTCCTGCGACCATTCCGAATTGAAAGATACCGGAATATATCCAATCAAATCCAATGTTCTGGAATGGGAACTGTAACTGTCTTGTGCTTCATATGATAGAATAAATATCAAATTGACACCAGTGTTTGTCTCGGTGAGCCTCCTGATAGTACCCTGTTATCCTTAGTTCGAACTTCGCCTTATCCCATGGTGAAAATCCACAACCCTGAGATACATAGAGTCCATGCCTTGCCCAGGCACCAGCCCTTCTCATTCCTGTTATAACCTGTAAGACAAATGTCAGGAAGCTTAGGGACCAATTCAAAGCTGGACGTGAAAGGGCTGTTTTCAAGTTTGAAGTTCTTTCATGTGCAGACATTCTACAATATGGGACTCTCGGCTTTTCTTCTCTTACGAAGGAAGCCATATTTTGGATTTTTAGTTCTTAAAAATCCATCGGAACTGCTGGGTTTGAACCCGCGAACTTCGAAACCAGAGGCGAGCATACTTAACAATTAGTGCATCGACACACACGAGTGTTGAAATAATGAAATACTTAAGGGAAAATGTATTTTAAGCACAATGAGACTTTTTATGGGAAATGGGTTTGAGGAACACTAGAAAGCTGTTTTAAAAATGTATGTGATACTATTGTGGTAACATTTTGCATGTGATTGTAGAAGTGCAGAATGGCGCGGTATCAATAGAACAGTTGAATGCTGGAAATAACAGCTGTTGTCAGCTGGTAAATATTTGATGACAGTCGGTCCGCATCGCGTCCTGCTCAATTAATTGTTCCTGCATTTAGAAAATGGGCCAGTCTCGTGGTTTAGTGGTCATAGATTGTGATTACAGTTCACGAGGTCCCCGGTTCGATTCCTGCTCAGGCCACAGGAAATTCTCTTGAAAGAGAATTATTCATGTTGTCGGCCTTGCTCTGGAATTTAGATTAAGTTTAGTTTTAAGGACTCTCCCGGGTGCATTTATCACTTGTAATACCATTGCAGTGACGTATCTCCACCTTTCAGGTGCCCCAACATCAGAAGTTAGTTACATTTCCGTCAATGCCAGGACAGAATGCAGAAATGTCATGAGATAACCTGTAGCATTCGACAAAAACATAAATAATATATTTCCCAACTAAAAGACAGACATGTGCAAATTTAATATATATATATATATATATATATATATATATATATAAATATATTTTTGACATTTGGCAATGAAGGTAAATGTGATATGAAAAGAAAAAAGAATGCTTGAGTCGGGATTTGAACTCGAGTCTTTAGAGACTCGAGTTCAAATCCCGACTCAAGCATTCTTTTTCCTTTTCATATTATATATATATATATATATATATATATATAATAGCGTAGCCCAATGTTGAGCCATAGCCTCTCCTTTGTCAGGAGTTACTGGACCAAGTTAATTTAGTTACTTTGTTTGTTCATGGATGTCATGAATGGCATGCGGTCAACATAGCGACTCGCAGAGGCATCTAGAAAACAACTAAGGTATTACTAGGATGTTAATATTGGTGAATTTTAATTAGATGAAGCCTTTTTATTCAGGCTTTAAGGTCTTTTATGAGCCTGGAAATCTTCAGACTCGGGACCCACACCTTAAAGTCCCTACCGGAGAACTTGCTCCTTGGATTTTTCCATCTAAAAAATCCATCGGCCTCTGCCGAGTTTGAACCCGCGACCCTAGGGACCAGAGGCAAAGAGTGTAAAAATAAAACAATGCTCATTTAATCTATTAAAATTCTAATTATATATTTTTAATATTCTCCCATATAACTTATATAGAATTATAGAGAAACATATGTAAATTGCAAGAAATTATGTTACGTTATAATCTATGTATCCATCCATCCATAATAATTCTGCCCGAGGGCAGATCTTTCACTGCAATCATAGCATTTTCATGCTATGCTTTGCAGCTTTTCTAGGGAATTGTAGGTGTGGTAGCTTCCCATTGCTTTCCACACCGGTGAAGGATGATGATGATGATGATAATGATAAAGATGATGATGATGGCCATATGATTTCGGGGACCGTTTGGGCCTTAAAGTTTTCCTGGCATTTGTCTTACAGGTGAGGAAAAAACCGATAAGAACCTCACCCAAAAAATTGCACCGACCGGGGATCGAACCCGGGCCCGTTGCGTGACAAGGCAGCACGCTATCTTGAGACCACAGCGGTGGACAATCTATATATATCAACAAAGAAATCAAAATTAATGGCAATTGAAGGAAAATATCCTATCCGATCGAAAATAGTCTACAAGCAAAACAATAGATGAAGTAAGATGTTTCAATTATTTAGGATGCCTATTATCATATGAATAAGAGAAAGATCGAGATAATAAATTATCAAAATTCCAGCACATGTGTGGCACAATTCAAAGAACCTTTTTACTTAATAAAACCAGGAAAGAGAGAATGATATTTTTATAAGGTCTTGGCAGTCCCGCTCCTAACATACGGAACTGAATACTGGACATTAAATAAATCTGAAAAAAGGAAGACAGAAACGGCAGAAATGCATTTCTTAAGAAGGATAGTAGGACACACTTTAAGAGATGATATCCGCAATACCTACATTAGAAAACAATTACAAATATATGAATTAGCAAATAAATTGAGAGATAATAAATTAAAATGGTTTCAACTTATAAATAGAATGGAGACATCTCGTCTATCACCATTGGACGCCGCATGACCGTATGTAGGGATGTGCTTTGTGTCGGCACAGGCTTACAGCCTAACCTTGAAGTCGAAGAAGAAGAAGAACTTACATAGACATGGACTGTATAATATATATTATATTTTTATAATTTTATTACCTTTATTTCGATTGTTAAAGAGCGAAACAATTTCATCCACGCTTAAATGTAAAACCATTATTCGACCAATGAAAATGCATCTGTTTACATTAAAACTGGAACTTAGTTCGGAAGAGGTATAGTTTAATATTAATTAATTTAACATCGTGCTGTTAACACATATGAGGCACTCAGAATATAAGTGGTGTACGTTCAAACATTTTTTTTTAGATAAGAGTCTTGTTATATTTTCCAATATAGTACTTTTTCAGAAGACTAGTAAATGAAGTCCATAGTTGAATTTGTACGTCTTCAGTTGGAAACTCTTTACATGACCACTGAATCAGGTGTTTATTAATTCAGAAAACAAGTGAAGCAGTCCACACTCCAGGTTCTTGATGTTCTATTACATGAGTTCATAATTACTACGGATGGAAAGAGACTTCAGATGAAAATGAAGGTAATATAACATGTTTAGAACTTTGGAGTACATTAAATCAATTGAAATAATGGCTTTATGTACATTTGGAAAGAAACTGAAGGGGGAAGAGGATCACAGGTTCTTTCATCTTGCCTAGTGAAACATCTAAAAGAACATGCTAAACATTATAAGCAAGTGATATTGTATTCCGACAGCTACATTGGACAGAACCGGAATATAAAAATGGTACTTGCATTGAAGGACCTACTACAAACCCCTGGTATGGGCATTCAAGTTAGTGTCAGGATATTCATACCTGTCTAATGACACAGATTTTGGCTTGATAGAAGCAACGAGTAGGAAAGTTCACACATTTATTCACAAGATATTGTGAAGGAATCCAAGAAAAAAACATTCTTTCAAAACAGTTGAAATGAAACTTAGCGACTTCTTGTCAACCAAGAAATTGGAAGAAGCTATTGTGAATCGAAAGAAAACTCTTGATGGTCACAATGTTAATTGACTAAAAATGAGATGGCTAAGGTATGAAAAAATAAGTATATTTTCACTCAAATACAAAAACCAGTCTTGATCCGGACATAGAGTTCTATAAAATTAATTTGGAAAAGAAAGGCAAAGGTAAATCAGCGAAACTTTCATCATAAGTAATGCCAGGAGTGATTTCCAAATTATCTATAAATTCACGACTCACGAAGTGAGGAGTGAATTTATCTAGAGAATTTGGAAATCAAGAGTGACATTTGTTAGGACTATTTAACGAATAACATTAAGCTGTTTACTCGCAAATCATTTTTTAAATATCCATCCATCCATCCATATTAATTCTGCCCGAAGGCAGGTTCTTCACTGCAATCATAGCATTTTCATGCTATGCTTGCAGCTTTACTAGGGAATTGTACGTGTGGTAGCTTCCCGTTCGTTTCCACACCGTGAAGGATGAAGATGATGATGATGATAATGAGAAGGATGATGATGATAGTCATATGATTTCGGGGACCGTTTGGGCCTTAAAGTGTTTCTGACATTTGTCTTACAGGAGAGAATAAAATCCGTTAAAAACCTCACCAAGAAAAACTGCCCCGACCGGGGATCGAACCCGGTCCCTCTGCGTGACAAGGCAGCACGCTGCCTCGACACCACAGCGGTGGATTTATTTAAATATAGTTATTTTAAAATAGTTATATATTTAATGTAAATGGCGATGTTTGAAAACAAATGAGAAATGTTTGGTAATAAATATTATCTGTTTGCAGTGATGAACAAGTCAAACATAACAAAGGATCGCAATATTGTAAGAATGCATCCTAGTGGAGAAAAAATGAACCAACATTGTAGGTTATTGGTTTCTATTGTCCTATTGTGTAAATATGCTAATTATATATTTGTGGAAAGTGAATTGCTGAGAAATAATACGTTTAAGAAAATGCGAACAGTGGTTTATTTTTTTTTTGTGGTATAATCAATTGCTACAAATGTTTTCATATCATCTCCCACAAGCACTACTTGGTTTCATTCGTGCACAATATATACAATCTGGTAGCCACATGCATTCTAGAATTCTTACATCGTAATATATAAGTTATTATAATCAACGTATTTCTTAGAGAGTCAGTCACTGCAAAATAATGCTATGACCTATTCACAATGTTAAAAAGGAGGAGCTTGATTTTAAAGTGATAGAATTAAATTGATAAAATCGAGGTGAACAACGACTATGATTCGTTATAAATAAAAATTCATTGAAATGTGATTGGTTATTGACTCCCATTTGAGGGATGAGTTAAATAGTCAGCTGAAGATCGTCTTTACACCCAGCGATGTGCAGTTACTAATGCTAAGAAGTATTTGTTGGATTTGCTGTATTTCATTCCTCCCATCCACCACGCTTCCTTTAAGCATTTTCCCAGCATTTCAAACACCCGTCAATCGCAGGTTGCTCAAAATGATGTAGAAGTTGATGACAACGATGAATTGTTTTATGTTTGAATGTGCAAGGAAATAAAAAAATAAGATAAATTGGAGAAATGGTCATGGAAGCTAACGTTTTTCTTTTAGATTTAAGAAGCATTTAAATTTTGTGTAATAATTATTTTCAGTAGACAACTGAAGCAAGTCCATATATTTTTATTTAAAACATTATTATAACTTCAAATGTTTATTCTATGTCCTCAAATTCACAAAAAAATATTAGTTCTTTTATACAAATAAATCAAATTGGTTTGTAAAATGCACACTGATTTTTTTTTAAATTCACATATCACAAAAAAACATATTTTTTTGGACTTATACCACTTGTATTCTGAGCGCACATATGTACTTCCCTTCCACTCAACCAGAACTAACACATTATATTAAAGTACAGACATCAACTTACATTTAATTGAATTGTTATTGCACCTACGTTTCTAAAAATTCTTTACTTCCACATCTTCACTAATGTCCTTCCGCCTGTTCACCTCCAAAAGTCAGGGAAGCATTTGCATTTTATGTTTTCTCTCAAACAAAAATTAATGAAATATTACACTGGTCAACATGAATTTTGTCTCATGAATACCAATAGTTGTACTTAATGCAGTTTTTTTATCGTGATTTCAAATATGTATTCGGAATTTCTCCATCGCCCACAGTTTTTTATTTCAATTTCAATTAATGGAGTTAAATAATTATTTTAATAACCGTTTTTCGTCCATTTGTCCATTGTAAAATAAAACCAAATGAGCTAACTCAGGTGATTTCAGCTATGGAAAAGATATATCAAGGCAAATGGAATCCTAATATGCTGGCCGATTATTGTTGGACCATCAAGAGGGATGCTCCACAGGCGAAATATAGGACAAAATCGTAATTTCTTACTTTCTAGGTGAGGCCGAAGGTTCGAATATTGTGTAGTTACGAATGTAGAAAATATTAAAGTGTTTGAAATTATAAATTCCTGTCTCTCGAAAGCCTTGCGTGATGGAGAAAAACCGATATCATATTTGAATTTAGGAGAAAAAATACTATCAGAATTACATATTTTTCTTTCTGAAACAAAAAAAAAATTTTTTTTTGATGCTCAGTGTTACATGAGTTCCATATATAAGGTCGCTTTTTCTATTAAAGAAATATAATTGGATGTACTAACGTTTATTCCCCACCCAGTTATCTGATTTGTTTACATATTGCAACTAGTAATGAAAGGGAATATCAGTGTTGCCGGGAATTCAAAGAATACCATGAACGTACTATATATTCAGGTTAATATCATAGATGCTTAAAAAATATTATTGTGCCTCTATAATCACCACAGCACATTTTTACATAATAATAATAATAATAATAATAATAATAATAATAATAATAATAATAATAATAATAATAATAATAATACTTTATTTATTCTGGCAGAGTTAAGGCCATAAGGCCCTCTCTTCCACTCAACCAGCACAAATACAAATAAATATTCGACAAATATAGATATACACTATACTAATTATAAACAGTTAAAGATACAATAAATGTAGCAATGTAGATGTCATGTACAAACAACATTTTATAGGGTAATAACAATAATGATACGATAATAATAATAATAATAATAATAATAATAATAATAATAATATAAATATGATACATTATACGGGAAACACCAATTATATATATATATATATATATATATATATCTTACACTGGATAATAATGAAGTCGAGTTTAGAGCAAATATAAATTTAGATTTCTTTTAAAAGATGCCAATCTCCGGCAGCCCCTTATTTCTTGTGGTAGGGAATTCCAGTTGCGAGAAGTGGAGATGGTATATGACAAGGAGTGATGTGATGTCCTATGTTGCGGTATATTAAGTAAGAGACTATGTTGTGATCTTGTGTTTAAGTTATGGTTTGAGGATAGATACTGGAAACGGGATGATAAATAATTGGGAATCGAGGTATGTAGGATCTTAAATAGGAGAATTAGACAGTGCGATTTTCTTCTCTCTTTTAGATGTAGCCATGACAATTCGTGGAATAATGGGGAAATGTGATCGTATTTTCGAACATTAAATATGAATCTGATACACATATTATGGACACGCTGCAGTTTGTCCGACAATCCGTCACTTATGTCAGTTAGTAGAACGTCACAGTAGTCAAAATGCGGCATCACTAAAGTTTGGATTAAAATTCTTTTAAGAGTTGTAGGAAGAAAATTTTTAAGTCGCTTTAGGGAATGCATTATGGAGAAGATCCTTTTAGATGTTTGTTTTACTTGCTCATGCCATTTTAAATTAGAATCTAAGTAAAATCCCAAGTTTTTAACGACGTCGGTATAAGGAATTTGTTCATTATCTAATATGACAGCCGACATATTGCCATTGTTTATGACGGTGTAATAGCCTTGGATGTCCGATAATTATTACTTGCATTTTGTTTACATTTAGTTTCAGCCCATATTGTCTGGACCATAAAGATATATGCCTGAGGTCAGTGTTTACTTTGTCAATATATTCATTAATTTCGTCAGGCCTAAAGTGTGTGTAAATCTGTAGGTCGACGGCGTAAAGATGATGCTTGCAGTTTTGTAGTTTCTTGGTCACGTCATTAATATAAATCGAGAAGAGAAGAGGAGCGAGGACGCCGCCTTGAGGTACCCCTTTCCTCACCAAGCACCAGGAAGAAATGTAATTATTAACAGAAACTGATTGCTGACGATTAGTGAGGTAAGATCTAAACCAATCAAGGCAGTTTTCCGACAGATGTAGTGTATTTAGTCTCGCTACCATTAAGTCTATATCTACTGTGTCAAAGGCTTTGCTGTAGTCAAATAGGACTATTGCGGTGAGTTTGCTTTTGTCCATTGAGTCTCTTATGTCCTCTACAATGTCAAGTAGTGCAGTACTTGTGTGATGTCATCATCATCATCATCACTCCAGGGATTAGGCAATTGCCCGTTCCGACTTCATATTGCATCAGCCCAACGTCTTCTAGGTCTTCCACACATCACGCCTTCCTCTTGCTTGATAATTTCTGGCTAACAATGGATATCTCTCCTTGCTCATTCCATCCATGTGATCAATCCATTTCTGTCTGTAATTCGTGACTTTATCCAATAAAGGCTGTACTTTCAATTCTTCTCTTATATCCTCATTTCTTATTCTATCAAGTCTTGTACATCCTTTTACTTGTCTTAGGAACCGCATCTCTGCCTTCTGTATTCTATCCTTCTGTCTTTTCACTGGAGCCCAAGTTTCACATCCATACAATATTGTGGGAACCGCCATAACATTATACATTTTTATCTTGGTTTCTTTTCTAATTTTATTTTTTGAATGTTCTCTGTATTGTTCCACACACCGTCTGAAATCTATTTATTTTGGAGTCAATATCTCTTTCCACATTGTAGCCAACATCACAGCCCAAATATTTGAAACTAGACACCTGTTCTATACTTTGATTTTCTAAAATAATTTTGGTTCTCACTGGATCTCTTCCTCTAAAAGCCATGGTCTTCGTTTTCCTTACAGAAATTTTTAGATCGTATAATTTACATATTTCATTTAATGCATGCATTGATTTCTGTAAGTCGTCTTCATTTTTCTGTATTATGATTACATCGTCAGCAAATAAAAGATTATTTATGCACATTTTATTATTCATTCTTATTCCTGGATTTACTAAAACTTTCCATTTATTAAAAATATCGTCTATATATATATTAAACAAAGTGGGTGATAAACTACATCCTTGTCGTAATCCAGTATTTGTTTTGATTGCATCTGTTCTTTTGAATCCGGTATCTATAATTATATTTGTGTCTTCATATAATGTCTTTATTGTTTCAACAAGGCACAGCGGGTATCCTTTCATTCGTAATATTTCCCATAATTTTTGTCTGTTTACTCGATCGAAGGCCTTATCCAAATCTATAAATCCTATGTGAGTTTCTAAGTTATGTTCTCTTCTCTTTTCTATGAGTTGTTTCAGTGTAAAGACATTGTCTATACATGACCTTCCCTTTCTGAATCCACTTTGATTTTCACTTATTATTACTTCTGTTATGTTTCTCAATCTATTATTTATTATTTTCGTATATATTTTTGTAGCCAGTATTCATTAAGCTAATCCCTCTGTAATTCTCGCAATTTCTCCGGTCTCCTCTTTTGAATATATTCTTGACAATTGCTGTTTTCCAAGTGGTTGGAATCCCATAGGTCTGCCAACATATATTAATTAGATGAAGTATTCGTAGTTTACACATATTCCACTATATTTGATTAATTCCATATTTATATTATCTAATCCTGTTGCTTTCCTATTCTTAGTGGTTTTCAAAGCCATTTCTAATTCATTTATGTCTATTACATCAATATTTTCCACTTTTATTTCTTCCTCATTGTTCTCTTTTCCTTCAATTTCCTCCTTTTTCCAAAGTTTTTCATAATGCTGGATCCATTCTTGTTCTGGGATTATATTCAATCTGGCAGAATCTTTCTCAGTCTGATTTAGATGTTTCACTAATTTATAACCTATTTCTTGTCTTCCATACATATCATGTTCTACTGAGCTTATAAATTTATCCCATGACTCCTGATGGGATTTTCTTATAATGCTTTTAGCAATTCTCCTTTTCATTTTATATTCTTCATAAGATTCTTCTGTTTTCAGTCGTAAGTATGTATGATATGCTTTTTGTTTTTCATTCACTGCATTTTGTATATTTGCATTCCAAGTTCTCAAGCCCTTCCTATTCCTTATTCTATTTTTCTTTCCTAATATCTCATTTGCTGTTTTATGTATTACATTTGATATATTTTCCCATTCAATATTTATATCTTCTGACGTCGCTATCTCTGATATATATTTATTCATTCTGCTTTCATAATGTTGTCTAATACTTTGATCTTGTAATAAATAATTTTATATACTTCTTCTTGGTTTCTTTTGTTCTTTATGTTATTTTTCCGCCATTTAGCTATTATGTTTATTTTGCTTATCACGAGATAGTGATCAGAGTATATATCGCTGCCTCTATGTACTCTCACATCTTTTACCAAGGCTCCTAGCTTGTTGTTTACGATTAAATAGTCAATTATTGATCTTGAGTTATATCCACTTCTTGTATATTTATGTATGTCCTTTTTTCGGAAATAGGTATTCATTATTTTTAATTGATTATAGGCTGAAAACTGTCTCAAATCCTGTCCATTATCATTTATTGTTATTTCTCCATTATTTCCTATTACATTAGGTATAGGGACATTGCCTACTCTGGCATTTAAGTCTCCACTTATTATTAAATGATGATCTTTTGTATATTTATCAACTAATGTTTGTAATGTTTTATAAAATTTTTTTGTTTTCTTCTTTTCTTGCCTTCCTCTGGGGCATACACAGCAATTATCATCATATATCCTCTTTCAATTTTAAATCTGGCTATCAGGATTCTTTCATTTATAAACTCATAGCTATTCAATTTGTTCTTCCATTTTTCATCTATTAAAATTGCTACTCCACACTGCGCTCTTGTTGTCTGTTCTACTCCGCTATACAACATAGTATAGTGTTGTAAGTCCTTTGTTCCTTTTAGTTTCTTTTTTGTTTCTGTTATTGTTGCTATATTTATTTCTTTTTTCTTTAATTCTCTTTCTAATTCTTCTTCTTTTGTATTTATTCCCCTTACGTTCCAATTTCCAATTTCAAAATGTCCTTTATTCCAAATCGTATCCTTTTATCTTGCTTGGGTCGGTTCCTTTTATGACAATCCGGCTGATTTCCATGAAGCTTCTCAGTAAGATAAATGTCTCCTGGAAGCGTTACGAGCGCTTCGCAGGACAAGGATGGTGGAAGGGCTGCTTCCTCTGAGCCTCCAAACATGCTCCTCTGGGTATCCACCCCCCAAGAGAGGGCTGCTTCTTCCGCTCTTCAAGCCCTACAAGTTTAGCTGTGCTATTCCTTGTCGCCCTGTTGACCGTTGAAGACTTGACTTGACGAAGATGTGGCCGCCCAATATGGATACAGACGCCATTCCTTCGTTGTGAGCTATACTTAGTTCCCCTCGCCTCTTACCCACCAGCAAGATTAACCTAAGTCAATCTTTCCCCAGTAGAGTCGTCTGGTTCATCGGGTACTAAGCCCCCCCACCACGTCAAGGTGATAGCTCCTGGGGGGGTGATGTCCTGTTCTAAAACCAGACTGATGTTCATCAAGTAAGTCGTGTGTGGTGAGGTAGTCTGTTAACTGTGAGTGTATTATGTGTTCCAGTGCTTTAGATAAACAGGGAAGAATACTAATTGGTCTATAAATCATCGAGTGTTGTGGGAGTGTTTGATTTCGGTGTAGGACGAACTAGAGCCATTTTCCAGAGTCTGGGATAAGTCCCGGTCATTATAGAGGCATTAAAAATGTGGGTTATTGTTGGGAGAATGTCTATTATTTTTTGCAGGAGAGTTATTGTTATATTGTCTATTCCTTGTGCTTTAGATTTAATATGTAATACTGCTCTTTTGGCGTCATCAGGTGAGATATAGGAAAAAAATAATTTGTCTCGGGTAGGTTGGGAATATGACATTAGTTCATCTATTGTCTGTTGTTTGTGTTGTGAGGTGTTGTCAGAAGGGAGGTGGGTAAAATGGTCATTCAACTCATCTAGTGGTAGGTCAGCTGTTTCTACCTGTAGTTTATTTTGATTTTAAATTTTTCACATGTCAGCTGAGTTGGACATAGATTGTGTAATAATAGTATGGGCATATCTTAGTTTTGCATTCCTTATAGTCTGGTTGACTTTATTCCTCAGATGTTTGTATGTCTGTAAGTCTGTCAGTTCTTTGTTCCTCCTGTATTTCCTGAATGCTACGTCTCTCTCAGTCATAAGCAAGCGGATATTATCAGACATCCAGGGTGCAGGTGGTCTGTTTATACGTCTAGTCTTGATAGGTGCGTGTTTGTCATACAATTGTAAAATCATGTCATTCTGTGTGATTGAAAAACTTCTGAAACTAATAACAGTGGAACCGGCAGTTCTAGCGCATGTGGTAGCAAACCTGCTTTTTGATAGCGGGTCCCGGATTTGATAGGGAGAGGGTTGAAATTTTTAATCCCAAAATTTTCAATCAAAAAATTAGGAGGGATTGTGATATACAATTTTAATCGCTAGATTGTGCACCAGATGCCTGCATTAAATTTCAAACATATCGGCAGTACATATGTGAGAAGGCGTAACATGGTACTGTTGATACCAATTAGTCTGTTGGATTCTAAGCCTGGTGATCACTTGGTGCTTTTCGACAGGAGTAGGATAAGTGCCGACACCGGGTTTCACTTTGTCCTTACTTAATCAACCCTCATACAACCAACGTACGTAGGCTACACAATACACAAACACTTAAACATATATTTTTGTTTTTTGTAGCCTGCACAATAAAAGTGTGATATATGTAAAGTGGTCTGCTGAAGTAGTACATAATTTAAAAATATACTACACCAACGTCATATCTTCTTCTAGAGAGGGAACCGAAACACGAAAAGTGTAATGGGTGCCATTGGAACACACACTAAAACACGCACATACGTAATAACATTGTTGGGTCAGGCAGCTTAAGCAACGAAGCCGTAGGCTGCCTTTCGCTGTTGCATGGTTTCGAACCCAAACTGGTCTGGAGCGACTCGGCTTCCTATAAAATGAGTACCTGGAAACTTCCAGAATAAGTTAGCCGGAGCGTACAACTATCCACTCTCATATCTACTCGTGCCGTTGACTAAACTCTACGTTCCCCACATTCCCTTTAGTGATGTGTTAGATGTGTTAGAGCGGATATTTCTGTGTTCTGCTAACTATAAACTCTGGAAGGTTTAAGCCGAGTCGCTCCGGATTCAGTTAATGACTGACAAAATCTTTATCCCTCAGTTATACGAGATCGAAGTCTTGTCGTCCAGAACGATAGTCAACTGCTTTGTTGCCAAGTTGACTGATTCACCACTGTTATTACGCAAGTGTGTGATTCAATGTGGGTTCGAATAATAATAATAATAATAATAATAATAATAATAATAATAATAACATTAATAATAATATTAATATTAATATTAATAATAATAATAATATTGACAACATATTTTTATTTAGGAATATTCCACAATACAGTGTTTATCCTTCAACCCAAAGTGATTTGACGCCAGAGGTTGCTGTCTAAAGCATCTTCTTCCCTCCAATCTCTAGTTTCCATACTTCTCATCACTTCCATCCATCGTTCTCTAGGCTTGCCTCTTCCACTTCTTCCATTAGCTTTCCAATTAAGGATATTCTTTGGTACTCTCCCTTCTTCCATTCTTATGAGGTGTTCATACCATTTTAAACGTTTTTCTTCTATTTTTACCAATATGTTTTTTTCAACTTGCATATTTTTCCTTATTGTAAGAAAATATAATAAGAATGATAATAATAAATAATAAATAATAATAATAATAATCACAATAATAATAACAATAATAATAATCATTTTAACATACAAATGATGATACTAAATAATAAATATAATAAATAATAATAGAATAATAATGAGAATAATAATAATGAGTAAATAATAAAATGGAGAATAAGAATAAGGAGAATATAATAATGAGAATATCTAAATGAGAATAATAATATGAAAAATAATAATGATAATACTATAATGATAATAATAATGAGAATAATAATAATGAGAATAATAGCTATAGAATAATAATAAGATAATTAATAATGCGAATAATAATAATGTAGATAATACTATGAGAATAATATTAATGAACATAAATCTAATGATAATGATCATAAATCATATACAACTAATCATCAAGATAACCTCATTTGCATAAATAATATATACTCATCAATGACAATCTAATACTTCAGAATACTCCTCTGCTACTCATCATGTAATTCTCCTCCTCATAATTCTCCTAATACTCATTACTCGCTACTCCTCCTTCGCCTCATCCATCCTTCCCTCTCCATGTATACCTACTCCTACATTCGCCTCCTAATCCTTCCCTACTCACTAATTTTTCCTCCTCCGCCTGCCTCCTTCTCCTCCTCCTCCTTCTCCTCCTCCTCATTCTCCTCCTCCTCCTTCTCCCTCCTCCTCCTTCCTCCTCCTCTCCTTCTCCTCCCTCTTCTCCTCCTCATCCTTTCCTCCTCCTCCTCCCTTCCTCCTCCTCCTCCTTCTCCTCCTCTCCTGCTCCTCCTCTCCTGCGCCTGCCTCCTCCTGCCCATCCTCTCTGCGCCTCCTCCTCTCCGCCTCCTCCTGCACTCCTCTCCTCCTGCGCCTCCTCCTCCTCCTCTCCTCCTCCTCCTCCATCCTTCTCCTCCTCCTCCTCTCCCCTCCTCCCTCGCGCCTCCTACTATGCGCCTCCTCCTCCTTCGCCTCCTCCTCCTTCTCCTCCTCCTACGCCTCCTCCTCCGCCGCCTCCTCCCCCGCCCCTCCTCAGCCGCCTCCTCCTCTGCGCCTCTCCTCATGCACCTCCCCCTCAGCGCCTCCTCTCCGGCGCCTCCTCCCGGCGCCTCCTCCTCCGCGCCTCCTCTCCTACCGCCCCTCCTCCTTCGCCTCTCCTCCTTCCCTCATACTCCTCGCCTCCTCCTCCTGCGCCTCTCCTCTTCTGCGCTCCTCCTCCGCGCCTCCCCTCCTGCGCCTCGCCTCCTCGCCTCCTCCTCTGCGCCGCCCTCCTCCTCCCTCCGCCTCCTCCGCCTCCTCCTCCTGCGCCTCCTCCTCCTTCGCCTCCCCGCATCCGCCTTCTCCTCCGCCTCCCTCTCACCTCCTCCCCTGCGCCTCCTCCTACGCGCCTCCTCCTCCTCGCCTCCCATCCTGCGCCGCCTCCTCCTGCCCTACTCCTCTTCTCCCACTCCTCCTCCCTCCTCCTCCTCTCTCCTCCTCCTCCTCCCTCCTCCTCCTGCTCCTCCTCCTCGCACGCCTCCTCCTCCGGCTCCTCCTCCTCCGACTCCTCCTCCTCCTCCGCATCCTGCGCCCCTCCTCCTCCGCCTCCCCTCATCCCCTCTCTCTCCCCTCCTCCTCCTCTCCTCCTCCTCCTCCGCCTCCCTCCTCCTCGCTCCTCTCTACCTCCTCCTCCTCCCTCTCCTCCTCCCTCCTCCTCCTGGCCTTGCTAGTCCTAAACTGAACCCCATACACCGGTTCATTCTCCCAGTTCTGGATACGCACATCCTATTCCTTACAGAGAGGAAACATATTCAAGATTGAGAATAAATTTCTTAGGAAAAATTTGGACCAAAGAAATGACGACAGGTGAATGAAGAAGACTTCATCGGTGAGCTACATGATCTTACGGAAACCAGATATAATAAAAATCTAAAAGCATGAGCGTTACAATAACATAAAAATGTGGTCATCTTAATCTCGTAGATTGCGACGGGTAGGGCAATGTGGCACGAATGGGGGATGAAAGAGGTCTTTGAAGCCATAGAGAAAGTGCCAGTAGGTAGGGCCAAAAATGAGGTTGGAGAATAACACTAACCATGTTTTTGAGGGAGTGATTATACAGAGGATGATTGCAAAACATTAGCTCAGGATAGGGATGTATGTATCTGGCGGGCGGCCATGAACCATTCTACAGTGCCAGTGAGTTAGTTAATTAATATAATGGTAACTATAATAATAATAATAATAATAATAAACAAAATAATATTTTCGTCATTCATTCTATTTATTTAGGCCTCTTATTAATCAACACTGATGTGGAATGGTTTTGTTTTGATATTATAATGTAATATGAAGTAACAGCTTTTGTTGTTTAAGGAAGAATTAGAAAAAGCAATTTAGCGAGTAGCGAGAAAATTAATTCAGTTGGTAACATTGCTGTGCAAAGACTGGACAAGCCGATAACAAATATCTTAATTTGTGTAACGCACTTTACTTCAGTAAGCAATGGATACTCTATGTAAATGTGCTTCCCTTATAAACTGAATGCAATTACGCGTATTTTACTCCTGCCATCATTACAAAAATAAAAGAAAATAAAGAAGCGAATAAATATCGAAAAACAAAGAATGGAGATAAAATAAGTCTGTAGAAGCAGAAAGTCTATAATTATAAAAGAAAATAGCCCAGAATAAAAACTATAGATATTTAAAAAGGTCCGTTTCCGCAAGAAGTGGGTAAACTAAGCAATTTCCTCAGTAAAGTTTATTGCTCAGTTCTTGAGTAGAAAAGTAAGATGTAGAATATTATTAACTTGGATATAACTCGTATTTGTACTACCACTAACGTACAATTAAAATATATTTCCCATCTTCTTAATTTATGCATTCCTAGTTTAGTTGCAAAAAAAATTGTTACGAGGTTTTTTTTTTTTTTTGCGGCTTACAGATAATCTCAACTCTGGTTATCTATTTACGTAGAATATATTCATTTCGTTAATTAAATCGTATGTATCCAGTTTCGTTGCTATAAAACACAAATTGCGCCCGCTAGAATAGTACTTCAATTTTAGCTTCGACTAATATTAATAATAATAATAATAATAATAATAATAACAATAATAACAATAATAATAATACTTACTCACTGGCACTATCGAACCCGTAGGTTCATGACCGCGCGGACATAAGCTCTCCATACATCCCCATCCTGAGCTAATGCTTTCTATTCATTCCCTGTATAATCTACTTCCCTCAAATCATATTTAATGTTATTCTCCCACCTCATTCTTGGTCTACCAACTGAGCGTTTTCGCTCTGGCTTTCCTACAAGAAGCTTCCATGCAAGTCTTTCATTCCCCATACGTGCAACATGTCCTGCCCATCGCAGTCTACGAGACTTAACTGTTCTTATTATATCTGGCTTTCTATAAAGACCATGTAGTTCATTGTTATGTAGTCTTCTCCATTCACCTGTCTGTTCATCTCTCTTTGGTCCAAAAATTTTCCTAAGTACTTTATTATCAAATACTTGTAATCTCCTTTCCTCCCTTAAAATAAGAGTCCATGTTTCCCACCCATATAATATAACTGGTAGAATAATAGTTTTATATATTTTCAGTTTAACGTTTTTTGAAAGGAAATAATAACAATAGTAATGCTTTATTTATTCTGGCAGAGTTAAGGCCATAAGGCCTTCTCTTCCACTCAACCAGCACAAATACAAATAAATATTTGACAAAAATAGATATATACTACTACACTAATTATAAACAGTTAAATATACATTAAATGTAGCAATGTAAATGTCATGTACAAACAATATTTTATAGGATAATAACAATAATAATACTTACGATAATAATAATAATAATAATAATAATAATAATAATAATAATAATAATAATAATAATAATAATAATAATATAGTCCTAAAGGTCCGATTTTACTGATTAATGAAGTTGGGCTTACTTTTCTCAATTTATTGTTACGCCTATATGCTGAGTTTGATTGCGATAAAATTGGCCGCTAGAGCGTGAATTAATCAATTAAGATTAAAAACTATATTATTTTGAATATGAGGCGAGTCATGGATACAACTTCAATATCTGCATTCCTTCGGAATTAGCTAAAATGTTAAAATAGTTCGACAATTATCCATAATAATAATAATAATAATAATAATAATAATAATAATAATAATAATAATAATTGACTCGAACAATATGGTAGCGTCTGAGATTCATATTCGGGATGTTCCGGGTTAAAGCATACTGCCGACCAACCTAACTGAGTGTTATTCTGGTTTTATAGAATATCCAGCCATAGTAATTCTGCCCGAGGGCACCAACTAGGGAATTGTAGGTATGGTAGGTTCCCGTTGCTTTCCACACCGGTGAAGGATGATGATGATAATGATTAGGATGATGATGATGGCCGGATGATTTTCGGGGATCGTTGGGCCCTAAGCTTCCTGACATTTGTCTTACAGGTGAGGAAAAACCCCTGAACAAACCTCGCCCAGGAGTCTGTCCCGACCGGGAATCGAACCAGGGCCCGCTGGCAGCTCGCTAACTCGAGACCACAGCGGTGGACTTATAGGAATATAATACATTTGTTTAGCCTGGTGGAGTTTAGTTCATGTTGCCTTCTCTTCTACTCACAAGGACAAACATATGTTATATTTATATACAAAAAAACATAATCGTACACACTAAACGATTAATCATCTGATCAAACTGAACAATAATGAAAATAATGGCTAATGATACGTCCACCGTTGTGGTCTCGAGGTAGTGTGCTGCCTTGTCACACAGCGGGCCCGGGTTAGAACCCCGCTCGGGGCAAGTTTCCTGGATGAGGTTTTTTCGTGGTTTTTCCTCGCCTGTAAGGCAAATGTCAGGATATACCGTACTTTAAGGCTCAAACGATCCCCGAACATCATCTGACCATCACTGTCATCAATATCATATTCACCTCATTAGATTAAGTTTAATTTTAAGGCCTCTCCTGGCGCATCATTACCCATCGTCATCACCCATCATATCATTGGGGGCAGCGTAACCCCGCCTCCCAGGCGCCCCAACCTCAGAAGTGCGTTACAATACGCCAATGCCAGGAAAGAATACCTGAAATGTCGAATGACAAACAGGTGGCAAAAAGTCTAATAATATAATAAAATTAAATACAATTAAAATCAAATTAATGGAAGAATGTAACTTACATATGTATGTGTATATATATATATATATATATATATATATATATATATATATATATGGTATGATATGATAAGAAAAATAAATGCCTGGACGGGATTCGAACCCGGATCTCTGAGTCTGTACCTCAGCGTGATATCCATTACACTCCAGGCGAATCCAATTCAAACACTTATTTTTCTTATATATGTATTATACTCTCCATTATTACTAGATGTCGCGAGAACACTGTCTTCACTGCCATCTAGTAGTGACTATATCAAGTAAGCAATTAAAGAGAATATTATTTTACTTTATAGCAGTGACGCTTTATCGATGTTATAATTAAATCTTTAAACTTGAGCAATGCAAGCTTAATATGGTATGATAAGAAAAAAAAAATAATATATATATATATATATATATATATTTAAAGGAATATCAGCTCAAATCTACTAGACATAAAAAGAAAAGAAAAATATACAAAGACGGTAATAAACTCTAATGAATTAATATATCGCTTATATATGACATTAGGAAAATATATTGAGAAATGTTAATACTATTTATTAAATAATGAAAAACAAATTATTAATTGTTAAAAAAGGTAATATTAGCGAGAGGTTCTGTTAATAATTTTATTTTCAATTTGATTCTGAAAGATGGTAAAGTTTGGCAGTCTCTGACATAGGGTGGAAGAGAATTCCATATTCTAGCAAGAGAAAATGTAAAAGATTTCGAGTAATAGGTAGTGTGATGAGAGGGATATAAAGGACAATGTACTGATGGGATCGGGTATCTAATTTGTGTGTATCAGAGTGTCTAGTAAAACTGTGTGATAAATAATAAGGTAATGATGTGTGTAATATTTTATAGAGAAGAGATAGGGAATTTTAGTCGTCAAGGTAAATGCTGGTTTGGAATTTCTTTACCATGACCTGTTTCATCATAATCACTGTTTCAAAATATTACTAAATTAAATCAGTGAATTAATACATTAAAAACAGTATAAATGTATAGCCTACTAGATATGCCTAAAGCTAGTAGGCGACCTTGATGTTAGAGCATATATAAATAGA